>VZSC01013943.1:629922-640021 GCA_013398225.1 Steatornis caripensis
AAAAAAAAAAACAAAGCAGCATCAGTTCTGACACTTTCCTAAACCTTTTGCGTTTCAACACAGCAGTACCAGTAATTGCTACCTAAGAAAGAGTTCATGGAAGGTTTCTGACCAGTTTCACTAAAAACGTTTCAACTAACAGTGCAATATTCAGACATACTGGATCTAAATCTAGCTCCCAATATTTCTCTGCTCATTACAAAAGGCCAACTAATCTTTGGACTAAAGTTACTTACCCCAGATCAAGAGAGCAGATCAGGGAAAAGTGGACAGGAAAACTACAATGGAAAACCATAATATAACCACCATGGTTTTGTTGACAAATACATTATAATGAAACAATATGAAAGACAGTTGGAGAATAGCGACTTCTATATGTTGCTAATATACTTTCTTTTAATTTTATTTTTACACACTAGGGTCCTCATTCAGAAATAAGTCTCTTCACACTGAAATATATAAATACTTTTTATCTCTATAAGTTATGTCCACCCCTAATAATTCATAATCTATAGACCTGAACTAAAATCTATTAAAAACCCCAGAAAATTCCTATCAACGTCAGAGGAATCTGGATTAATTCCTATAAATTCTGACTTTGGAATCAGGCATTAGAAATCCAGGTTTAGAAGCCACTATTTAAGTACAAAGGAGAAGGAATAAAACACATGCACACAAAACAAAAGTGTTTTTCAGACATTAGGAAAAGTAAACAGAAGGAAAAAGTAAACATTGTTTGTAAACTCCTGGATTTTCAAATTGTTTTATCCAGTCCAGCTGACAGGCTCCCAGAACAATACAACACACAAACCATTTTGTTTTGAAGTACTTGAAAGGCATGGAATGACTGGGGAGGAAATATATGCAGTTTTGTCGAAAGAGTGCCCACAACAGCAGTCCATTTTAAATGCAAAATGGAAAAGTTTCCCTGAATGTACAAAGTGAACTATGGAGCTGTTATGACAGGTTAATTGATAATAATCAAATATTTTCTTCCTTTGAGAATTTCTAAGCAAAGCTACAAGAAAAATAAAATCTTAAAAATCTTTGTCACCGTGGCAAGAAAAAAAAAGCACAAACCCATCAATTTATGAAATTAAACTCTATTAAATCCATAGCTTCAATTCCACATGCATTTTTAGAACTTAAATTAGGGTCTTAGCATCACCGGTCTATACCCCAGGCACACACGTTGGCAACTGAAGCACACTTAACCATATTCAGAGGGGGCTATACACTGATGTAGCTTTAGTCTCACACTACAAAAGACATAGCTACGCAAATCTTGTAGTTAAGACCTAGTTAGTAATTAGAGCAGGTATGTAATTAGTATTTTTTTTTCTTTTTCCTGTGTAGGATAGTATTTCACTATAAAAGACAAAACAATCAAAACCAAAGCAGAAATCTATTAACAGCAATATGAAAACTTATTTTAAAATAAGAAAAAAACCGCTGATTTTTAGATTGCATACGTTGTTGGGACAATCCAGTCTAACTTTCCTTCAAAAATCTTAACTCCAAATGCACTGCCTCCCTCAGAACAGAACATTGTGATAGCTTGGCATAAAATGTTAAATAATGCTGAATTAGCTAGCATTATAATTTCTTTTTTGAAAGAGAAAGTTACTAAATACAGATCATATTTAATAATAAAATAAAGAAAAAACATCTCTTAAAATACTCAATAAGATGTTAAATTTGGCTATCATCGTATATTAACTAACAATGGCAAAGACTCAACTTGCAAAAAGCACAGAAGAATGGCTTAAGAAGAAAAAAAGCCAGCACGAATATTTGATGAGAATAAGAAACCTCTGCAATATGGATGACAGTGCGCACCAGATACAAATTTGCTAGTCTGGTTACAAAAAAGCGGCATCACAATTTGAAGTGACATAGAGAGCACAAGTTGATTGGCTGCTTGGAGACTATTTGCCTTGTACACGTCTCATCTGCACACATTATTTAAATATTCTTCCAACTTCAAAAGAGCAAAATCTTCTCCTGAACTAGCCTGTGGTATCGACTAAGAGCAAATCAAAATCTTATAACAATAACAAAATCAACCCAATTAGATGCTTCAGCCTCCTCAGAAAGGGTGACTGCAGCAAGTCAACCAGGAGCACTGAAAATCTCTGTACAGTTTCCTCGCTGTTGACTCCAGAGGCTTGGGAGGGCTTTTGTTCTTAATGCAAATGCTGAATTCCACAACTGAACATTTTCATCAGAGGATTTCTAACCTTATTTCAAAGAACAGAGATAATATTTACAACCTAAGCACATTGCAAGAATTAACAGATGGGTAGAAACAGATGGGTGAACACAAGGTAACAGCGAGATGTTTATGATCAGCATAATAAACAGCTGCCACAAGTAGATGACCATCGTCAGATCTCCTTTCAGTTGCTCTTTGTCTGTCATAAAAGTAAGAGCCCTCCTAAATCACAATCCTTAATGTATTTATTTCAATAGCTCTGGACTTTTACTTCTCGACTCTACAGTACTGCGTACCAAGGTGTCCAAAGTTGTCCACCGTTACTCTAAAGTGGATGCAGCAGGACTAGATTCCTTCATCACAGAAGTCACTGGAAACTACAGAACTTAATTCCAAATTATTCACCATGTCTATGAAAACATCAGCCACCATTTTTAGCCACAGCCAGTGAACAGCAACAAAAATTCTTCTGTTTTTCATTTGCCCAAATTTAGTCTTGGTTATTAACACAAATCAGAGATGGTTATACGCTAGAATGTGAAATGGGAAGTACAGATGCAGAAATATGTTCCCTTCCTAACCAATTAGTAGTAATGTGCTAGCTAAATTTACTTAATTTAAAACGGTTATTGCTCATTGTTGTCTGTCCTGAATATTACAGCAACAACAAGAAACACAACACTAGTTGTGCTTCATCCACTCCGTATTAAAACGGATGTCCACATGGGATGTCGACATCATCTTGTTCTGTCTTGTATGGGAACAGTAACTTCCACAGAGCCAAGGACAGATAGTGAGGGGATTGCCAAGGTCCCTGGTTACGAAGACAGACTTTTTTTTTTTTAAACCCTTCATAGCACAATTAAAAATTTGCTAGTAGCCCAACCATTACTTATCTAAACTGCACGCAATGTTTATTGATGCAGAACACGAAGTAATAAGAAACCTTTATCCTGGCCTATGCCGCCAAAAATTAATACAGTTTTCCTGCTTTTGTCTATAGTATTCAACTTCTCCTGAAAGCTTGCTAACAATAATAGCCTCAAAATCAAACAGCTCTATTGCTGTGCTTAAAATAGGACTACAGAGAAATGACTGCTACCTCATGCTGTTTGCATAATATCAACAAATTCTACATGTGCTCCATTCCAACAGGCAATACCTGCCTAAAATAAATTGCTTTCATTGCTGTTACAGTTCCAGTCTCTATAGGTTCAAACTTAATTTTCTATTACATTTATGGAGCTTAATAAAACATGGTGGCTTAGCTCACCAGAACATAAAACCTTTGACCAGTGTATAACAAAAACACTTAAAACATTTGTCTCTGTTATTTCTAACTTGCCTGTTACCTAGCTGCTCCATCAGAATGACTTTTTTACCTACTCAGTGCCCTTGAAGCTTACCCCAAGGATTCATTTTCACACAACACTCGTAAGATGATACTGCAGACAGTCAACTATGAGCTACGGCTGCCTCAACCTCCCACACAGTCCTCACTTGCCAATTAAATATTCATCACTCCAGAACGTTGCAGTGTCAAACACGAGCAACTTCCCAGCCTGACCTTCCACAGCCAGCCCACAGTTTGTGCTGGAGAATAAACAAGACTGGCACTTACCTGCTGAAACAAAAAATGGCATAATGCAGTTTTCATGTTGCACATTAAGTTCTGTGCATGGACTGTGAAATTCTCACTGCAGAAGCTAGACTACTATCTTTTAATGTTCAATATAAATTGAGTATCTGTATGCAAAGCTAACTATAAAACCTGCATGGGCAGTGTTACCAATAGTCTTTCTGCAGAACACTAAAATCTTTTCTTCCTTATTTTACAGATCCTGTTTTGTATGTATGCTTGTATCTTCCAACTTAAACCAACGCTCAGTATTCTCAAATAAATCAAAAAAGATTGAGGCACACTACTATCAACAAGTATGTGAGATTTTTTTTTTTTTTTGTGGCTTTGGACTCCTATCTTAGTTTCTCGTTTATAAGAACATTGTATTTTGCCTCCAAGACAAAAAGAATTTATTAATTCCAAATCTCTCTCCTCTGTAGAAAGAGTATCTGGAGTTATTATAACTCATTTCAGTTGCACTAGATTCTGCATATATTTACATCCGTATTTAACAGAACAGAAAGCTGAACTGAAAAAATTAGAAGGAATCAACTTCCCTGCTATAGAAATCATAACCTTAATGGTCTATAGATTCCAAAGATCTTTCAAGATTTGATATAACTAAATCATGTCCATCTATAATAAGAATATCAAAAAGCTTGCATTTGGACCCCAACAGCTACATTAGCCTGTTAAAGAAGAAAAATATATAAAAAAGTGGGTGCAAACGTATTTTATTTATGCATAAGAATACTGTGTACCTCGTAAGATGACAGAATAGGCATTGCACCAAATCAGCCATGAGAATTCTGGAGATATAATAAATGCGCACATACAGCTTAGGCCAATAAGTAAAATAATTGATGAGAAGTATGCTTTCGCTACATACATATGTAGTGACACATACATGTGTGTGTGTATATATATTTACATAAAATATATATGTGGTTTAAAAAAGTTTTATTTCATAACTTCAATAATGTATTCGGTCATCTGTGAGAACCTTTTTTCCTATAAATATTCAAAACTTACATTTCATCTTCTCTGTCAAGGGCTTCCCTACAGTTTTCAGGGATTTTCTTTCCCCTGGCACTTTTTCCTAGCCCCAAATAATTGCAGATGCTGTAGAGGTTGCAGGTGTGGCTTGATGCCCTTATTAAACTAAAAATTAAGATTTAAAGGTGAGAATCCTTAAATCTTCACTTCCTTAATCTGGCATAAATTGCAGTGCATTTGGGGGAACGTGCTACAGGGAGGAGAAAGAGAAGACATTATACAGCCCAAACAGTTCTTCAAAACCTACATCTTGGTTGAAGTAATTTTGAAACAGCTGTCCTTCATCCAAAATTTGATTCTGTTAATTACGTCATACGAAGTGCCAATGTTAAGAACAAGTTAATTTACCAAACTGCTAGACCTGTGGTAATTGTCTTTTCCCTCCTAGCAGGGTCCTGCAGGTATCAAGAAGAAAAGCAGTCTGTCAGCACTCCTGTGGGATCCTTTGGCAAAGCCCTTTGGGGAGCACAAGAAGTTACTTATCTACTCCAGATTTTCCAGAACTGTTGTGATTGTAATACTGGCCCATAGAGCTTCCTCCCACGTAACAGGTGATTAGCTCTCCCAAAGTATGCAAAATTTAACTCTGACAAATAGGAAAATAATTTTATATAGACTTAGAATTGATCTGATCATACCTATAGTCTAATAAACCTGAGCTGAACCTTGCTCATAGGTAATAAGAAAGGTTTATATATGCTCAAACCCCTACCACTCAAACTAAATAACAATTTTTCAACTCTGCACACTTATTTTATGATCATCTCTGGTCAATAGGAAGTTTATCTAAATTTCATGCTACAGATAAAGCCTGAAGAAGCTACTCACTGTGCACTTCAGATAGGAAACAGTGATCAAGGAGATAAATCAGAGAGTAGCATACCCATTTAGCATTGCTGGCCCTGTGAAGGAAACGTCTGAGTCTGCATCACAGTCTTGAAGTCGCATACTACAAACAGCTGGTAGATTTTGATGGCCTTATACAGCATCTGTGCAGTATCGTAATTTGTCTTCCTACCTCCACATTCTTTTGTTACCATATATACACCACTTCTTCAAGAAGTATGCCCACAGCTACTGGTGGCTTCAGGCAATTCTCCTTATCTGTCCTTCTAATACCGCTTTAAATCAGTTCCCCAAGGACCAGAGAGAATCACAGTAAATCTTGCAAGATTAAAAGTAGGAGAATGCAGCAACCGGGGAATTCAAGCTCACAAGTGACCCACACGCATTAGTTAAATACAGAATTTTTGGTTCCCAGCTAGGAACACTCAGGGGCAGGGCAAGTACTTGGGACCATGTGCTTGGAGACCTCAGGAAACTGTAGAAGTTGAGTATGAAATCACTACAGTCTTAGTGACAACAGAATCCAAAAGATCCGATCAAATAAAGACCTTAACCATAAATCCATATCATTTTCCAACTCTATAGCCTGAGGAAGTGACGTAGTTTTTATTATGAACTCAGCTATTACAAAGTTACAAGTCTGTGATAATGACAATAACCTGTATAGACTCTAGGTGTGCAAAGGAAAATTTCATTAGTTGACTGTAAATAAATTTCCAACTCTGAAGCCTAGAACAGGAAGTTAACTGCAAACCTGGCAATAAGCATTTCTCACATCTCTATAGATCAGTACAAAGAACAATAATTTTTATATAATACACACGTGTTATGTAATCAGCACCGATGCTCTGATGATAAAGACACAGAGGAATACCACTACTTGTTTCTCTTATTATGAGGAGAACAAATACCCCTAGAAGAAAACAACTCCTGAATACTAGAAGAATGCTGGTAAACTTCTAAGGTCTTACGCAGTATGGGGTGAATATGAATATTACTTCTATTTGAGCCCAGCAGAAAATTCTTAGTTCACAGCAGCTGCTTTATGTGCCTGGATATAGAACTTCAGTCACCAAGTAGAAATCATGTTTTATATTACATAAATAATGGTTTCAACCTTTTCCCCATCAGAACAGTGCAGCTACCTCTACTGAAGAAACTGTATTAAAAATGGAAGAGATAAGCTCTTCAGTCAAGAAAAATTCTATTAGATTTATCTTACATCCAAGGAACTAGATTGGGGAAAAAAACACCCTCTACAAGTTCTGATACACAGTTAACTTGTCAGGTATAAGCATCTTAATTGCAAAGATGCCCTTACCAGTTTTGGTCAATAAAGAATTTATGGCATGTCATACAGTTTTCACTGTTGTCTCGGTTAAACTAGGTAATTCTACTCTCCTCAACTTTCAGTTGCTTTTGATTCAGTAATCATGTTTTATTGTACACTATTTTATATTATCATTAGCCAAACTCCCTCATACGATGTCTTCAGAGATAATTCAGGCTGGTCACATTTTAATAGCTTACCTCTTTTGTTTTCCACTCAATGAAAGAAGAAAATAGAAGCTGGAGATAAATGGGTAACTAGTTTCTCTGAAGGCAAAACATTTATCTGAAAACATCCATAGGATTTCCACACCTTTTTAATATTAATGTTTCTAAATAATATATTGCTTTGGCTTCCCCAGGAACATTCCATCTCTTGAGACACAAACCAGAGGGGGATAAAGCACCAAAACCCACAAGAGTGGTTTGTGTGGCTCTCTGCCTTGAAAATTATTTATAGAAGTAGAGTAGTGCAAATAAGAGGACGTCTTATTTCAAAACATCCTACAGTCTCAGGGAAGATCACGGTACTATCTAGGGAAAGATAACACCCAAGCAAAATTACTCCTGAAGGTCTTTAGTCATTAATCTGTTGCACTATGAGACCTCATATCAATACAAACTCTTAATATTATTGCAATTGGAATAACAACTTTTTTGTATTCTGGTTATACTATTAATATTTTAAATAAGCTAAAAATAAACTCTTGGCTTTGTAAACATACTGGATCAGGTATAGATGTATGACATCTTCCCTCTCTCATCCATGGCAAGACTTCATGCTTAACACCTTCTTGTGGTAAGAGGTGTTTACAGTTTATTTTCTTTTCAAGTGGCTTTTTACAGAAAGATGTCTTCATGGTCTAGCCACTTTCACTGTTTAGTGGCAGTGCCAATTTCTGCACTTGCTCAGCAGTATAAAAACATTTCCCAGAACTGCACCTACTCTGAACTTGCAGTTCACACTGGTCAACAGAGCACACATACTTGTCCACAGACAACCAAGACTGCAAGAAGTAAACCAATTTTTACTATAAAATAATGCAAAACATTCCTACGTCTGAAGCAGTTAAGGTATCCAAGTAGGGGAAACACATAGTTTCTACATCACTCCTTAGTTATTTAAGGTAAATTACTGGGCTGGGCTAGGCTCTTCCTCTCCCTCATCCTGAACCTCCTGATCTGGTTTCTCTTCCAGAACACAGGCTTTCAAACCCATTCACACTCCTTGCAACACAGAGTTAGTTTACTTCTGTTGACATGTCCAAGCTTCATTTACTTCTTCAAAGATGAGTTAAAGAAAGCATCTTTATCTGCCCCTTTATTAGATAATCTATTACATAGTTACTACCATCTGATATTTAAATGAAGAAAAAAAAAATCTGGTTTGCCAAGAGCAATTGCTTTTCCTTTTCCAGCAGCGCTTTATTTAAAAAGAAGGTTATCAAATTTTAATGATCCTCTTTTGTTAGCTTAAACCAAATGCAAAAATTCCTCCTGTCACTTCCCTTGGGTTTGAAGGGTATCTGCAGTGTTATCCATTTTAAATGGCACAAACCTTTGGGTGGTGAAAATTCAGGTCTTTTACTTTAGAAACTCCTGATAGAAGTTCTAGCAAAAATGCTACAGAAAACCAAAGTACAATCATTCAAATAATTAAGGCCAAGACACTTTTCCAACAAATAAGTTAAATACCCTTTTGAAAGAAACACTGAACCCTCAGCGGTTTCCTAAAGGTTTTATTTTGTTATATACATGAAAAACTTGCTCTAATCTGCATTTAAGGCTGGTAAGGAAGGTGAAAGCCTGGCCACAATTATTAGTTCTTGTAAATACATACAGAATCTGAGAACTCTAACAACAAACAGTTCTGTGAAACCCAGGATCGCATAAATAATCCACATTACATAAGAAGTGATTTTTTCCAAAATGGCCGGGACTATACGTCAGAGGCTGATTAAAAATACCACACCTTCAAATATACTTTGCCTAGAAATATATGTACACTGTCTCAGCTATCAGAAAGTGCACATCAAAATAATGGTTTAAAAATTCAATAAAAGTACAGCTGATTTCCACATTAAAAAAAAAATTGTCTCGGACAAAAATTGCCGAAGTTGCCCTATAAAATTTTTGCTTTACAAAAATTCCTTGGTAACACAATTTCTGATTGCCACTCTTGCAATTTGAAAGGCCCTCTAGTCCGTAAAACTAAAATACATATTTCTTTCCTTTATGTATGGAATGACTGGATTTTCCTTCCATTCTGGGGTTTAAATCGCTTCCAATCTTTTAAAATTCTAATAACCTTAAAAAGACACAATACGAATACTGCTCTTACTCGTTCTTTAAGAACTGGCTTCCTCTGTCACCGTGAAGAAGAGACCATAAATTACCTCCTACTTTCTGTTTTGATAACTCAGTGGGTAAGTTTAATGATAGAATTATATGCAAAAGGTAATCATAACAAAAAGATAAAGTTTTACTCTATCTGTAGAGCTGCACATAAAAATGAGGTACAGAATAAAAAGCACTTGAAAAGTTTTTTGGGGGTTTGGTTTGGGGTTTTTTTCCCACCCTTTGCCCATAGGAGTACACGCAGTAATATTAGACTGGAATTGACATCCTACTAACCAGGAAACATGATGTGATAGGTTTCTAAATTTGAGGGCAAAATGGCAGAGCTTCAGGATTACACTGAGAACAGGAAGTGGCAGAGCTTCAGGATTACACTGAGATCAAGGAAAGCATGGCTGGAACCACCACTTAAAGAGCTTCAGAAATGCCCGTTTTCTCTGGTAAAGGTTCTCATTGCCACCACGATGCAGTTCCACTACTGGTTGCAAATTATTAGTCTTTATTGTGTTATTTGCCTTACAAAAATCATCAGCTCAGTCAGAACTTCTGGAGGTCTGAAGCCCCGTTTGTTTTCTGTTCATCTTGACTCACAACTAAACACCCCTGCTTGCATGACCACTGGCTCCAAGGCATGTAACTGAAATGCTTGTCAACGTCTCATGCAGAAGCTTGGC
>VZSC01013943.1:640109-660725 GCA_013398225.1 Steatornis caripensis
GGGGGGGGGGGGGGGGGGGGGGGGGACAGAAAAAAAACAAACAAACAAACATACACAAAGCCAAAATAAACCTCAAAGCTAAAAAAACCCCCAACATTCAAAAGCAGAAAAAAAAGTCACCTGCTCATGCTACAACTAGAGAGAAGAGCTCGATCTTTATGCATGTTACACCATGAACATAGTTATTATTGAGATTATTTCCTCCAAAATCCCAACAATGATTAGACCATCAGCCCAATAACAATTTGTAAATACAAGCAGAGACTGAAGCATTGAGTTGTGGAGACAGAAATCTTGGCATTTGAGTTCAGAAAAGTTAAAAGTAGAAACACAGGACTGGAAAGGACTTTCTGGGATATCCACTCTCGATTGTGCTAAAGATGACTTTGATCTCTTCAGCCAAACCATTTGGTCTAACTTGTTCCAGACCAATTTGCTATTACTGTCATACAGTTGAGTCTTGCTCCTTGCTGCTGAATTTAGGTGGAACACTCCCTATAACCCTCTCCCAACCCTTCTCATCACCACCTCTGATTTCAGCCCCAGATCTGTAGAGAAGGGGAGATAGGAGACCATTCTCTTCTGCACTTCTCCTCCTCATTCAGGTTTGGGCTGAAAGCCCGTGGCCAGAAGTGAAATCACCTAGATCTGCAGCAAACAAGAAGAGTACTTTATCCACGATATGGATATTTTGCTATGCAAGACAATCACATCAGCTTTTCTCCCTTCTCCAATCCTTTTCTTTTCAAAAGGATTTTCTAAGATTTTATAAAGGATCTTCTTCTTTTTCTAAGAAGAAAAATTGCACAATTAGAGCATAGAGGAAAGGAGGTAGTGTTTCCCGTTACATGACTTTGCAAGCTACTAGAGGAGAGTATCATAATTAATAATATAACTTGAGTGATCTCAGAATTACTTCTCAAGCATGTTATGCAAGAGGTAATGCCAGCTTCAAACAAACAATTGGAAGTTCAGGGCAAACATCATTTATTGAAATTGCACAAAATAGATACGTAGAAGTTACTGTAATTTTTAAGTTTTACCTTTCCAGATGTCAAAGGCAGGGCGGGCGGCTAGGACTGGACACAGCCCCGGGGGTTGTGGAGAACAACCAACAAAAAAAACCCTCAGCAGTAATTACAGGACCATGACCAATATAGAAACGAAATTCCAAGTCTTGGGAGACAGCCATGGAGACACAGAAGTGTTCACTTCACCTATACTAGTTGTAGCATTTAAAAATCGGGTGCAGAGGGGAGTAAGAAGTCCATCAAACAAGACAAGACAGAGGGGACTGCTTTGAAAGGAACAGCTTCATCCTGGATCTTATTGTGCTTTATCATATTCAGTTTAGCCTGCGGAGAAGGAAAGACACCGATACTGTTCAAAGCATTCCTACTTTAGTTTCATTTTTCTGAACTGCAATAAATACATTTTTATTTCAGTGTACAGTAGACTAGCAAATCTTTTATGTATTTTCAAAATTGAAGATAACCTAAAACTAAGCAAGAATGCTGATGTGTAAACTTTGTGCAGTTACATTCCAGCTTGTGACGAACATAACAGAGGAAACCAAAGAGTAAGTAGAAGATGACAAGTGAAGACACATTGGACAGACTCCTAAGTCAAGCCTCTGAACACAGTGTTTCAAGAAACAGCTGATGTAAAGAGAAGATGAGGTCTATATTCATGCAACAATCAGGTTTTGGAGACTTTTTTTCCTGAGCATTTTAAGTTAGAATCCCATTTCAGATTTCTTTTAAACAAATCTGTCATAATTCACAATTTATATTAGCTTAGTTAGATCATCCTATTCCCTCAGGATCCTATTCCTACTGAGAACAGATGCCTTCAATATTCAGCCTTGTTCTTCTATGGTTTTGTCTCTCGTAGTGCAAATATTCCCATATTTCAGGGGAAGAATATAAAGCCAGAAAATGAAACTATGTCTCAAGAGACATTCTGAGTATTAAACTATGCAGTTAATTCCAAATTAGAGTGAAACATTTAACAGCTGTAGGGAAAATTCCCATTTGGTAAAGCCTCAGGGACTTGCTACATGTCTTTGATTTTACAGTTCCCCAGAGCTTGCTATGGGATGTGAAAAACCTTTACACTGATAACCTATCAAAGTACTCTTTTTTGGTCACAGTAAGTAAAAACCAGCATCAACAGGTTCTTGAGAAACATTTGACAAAGTACCATATTCTGATATAAAAATCCCCTCTACAACTTCCATATCTTCTTAGCTACACACTGAATTGTTACTCATTATTCAGCCCCTCCAGAATATTTTATTCACAGATCGCAAATATCCTGACGCAGTCTATTACTCTTTGATACATGCATAGGTTTTTTTGGTAGTGACCAAAAAAAAGTTGGTAATTTGATAATCTGCTTTGATGAATTTGTATAAAACACTAAAGAACACACGCGATTTGTGGAGTAGCTAGAACAATGTCCTGTACTTAAGAACATGGGCACAATTAACAGATTACTCTCCTGGTATATTCTTATGTTTACAACATCTGTGTAGATTCCTTAAGCATATGGATGGAGGAAGCAGAAGGGTATATCTGTAGGCTTCATCGGGACAAAGAATGATCAGAAAACACGTTCATACAAAGCTAAGTTTGGGATTAGAGGCTCAAGCCAAGGCTGGAAAGGGAAGCTTACAGGGAAAAGGAGTTTCAGTCCCTTATAGCCATACCAAAATTCATTAGTACAAGGAGATACTAAGTAACTTATATCAGATACAACCTTCCACAAATCTCAACATGCATCAGATCTTAAAGATCAGTTCTTGAATTGGCATGGGTATCTATGCATTGGCATGGGTATCTATGCATTATCAGTGCTCTTTGCAAACTTCTTTCCCTCTGGGGAATTTCCTGGTAGAACTATGATATTCAGAGATAATTTTTACCTCCACCCTTCCTTTGACATTTACAACACTTTAGGAATGCATTTGCTCTTAAAGGGTATTTTCATCTATTAGAGAATAGTTACGAGTGCTGCTTCAAAGAAAGCCACTGGAATGAGAAGTCAAGAAAGAACAGAGTGAAGATTTGCATTTGCAACTATTTATAGGCTAACTCCTAGTAAGAAAAAAAGCAACATCTAAAATCCACTAAAAACTTTAGTTAAAGGTATCAGTGCACAAATTATGTTCTCTTATCTGTTCAGTGTTTCAAAGTTTGAAACCAAAGTACACTTAGAGAACACATGAAAAGCTTAAGATAACAATTTCAGAGGGAGAAAATTAATTCACAAATCAAGTAAATTGAAGGTAGCTAAAAAGAGTTTTAAAAGAGTTAAAAGTTAAAAAGCTTGGTTATGTTCTGCTGAAATTCAGTGCTGTCCTGTGTAAACCTGTGACTAATGATTTTGTGAAGCAAAGACTATGTGATTTCAAAAAGCCTCAGAACAAATTGAGAGGGTTTATAAATGTTGGCATTTACATGGATCACTAGGATACACCTCCAGAGTAAAATCACCCTTTAAAATGCTAAATTCAATAAAGGGTTCATACCCTGGAAGTCAGGGCAACATCTGAAATTTCAATTTAGAGGGGATTGCAGAGTTGCATGCAGACTCCCAAGCCTCAAAAACCAGAGGGATCATCAGATGATAGTATCCAGAAATTGTACTTTCTCTCCTCTCTCGAACTGGGGAGCCCAGAACAGGACACAGTACTCCAGATGCGGCCTCACCAGGGCAGAGTACAGGGGGAGGATCACCTCCCTCGACCTGCTGGCCACACTCTTCTTAATGCACCCCAGGATGCCATTGGCCTTCCTGGCCGCAAGGGCACACTGCTGGCTCATGGTGAGCCTGTTGTCCACCAGCACTGCCAGGTCCTTCTCCTCAGAGCTGCTCTCCAGCAGGTCAGCCCCCAACCTGTACTGGTACGTGGGGTTATTCCTCCCCAGCTGCAGGACACTACACTCTACTTAATTCACTTCAGTTCTTGTTACAAAAGTTTATTGATATGCCTGTACTGTTGATAGACTGTCACTGGAGCTTTGAGGTGTTTGCCACACCTGTTGGTCCCAGGCAAGATAAAATTAAGCACTAAAGGGACAGGTTATGTTTTCAAGAACAGGAAAATTGCTCATATTTAAAAATCAGCGCCCAATGTTGCCATCATCAGCAGGACCATACTGCACTTACTTTTTTCCAAAAAAATAATTGCACAAAACCCAGAGTTACTTCCTGTGCAAGACTACACTCATTAGAAGTTTGGGCAGAAAAATCAGGCTACTAAAAACACCTTCTGTGCATATATGCACGTGTCTCCTTCGAAACAATTGGAAATTTAAAACGTTCAGCTTTTTTTGGAAAGGGAGGGGAAATCAAGTAAATGCTTCTGTGCACTTTAGATATTTATATGAGGGCTTAAGAGTTAAATACAAAGCACTCATTTTGAAAGCTTTGATGAAGAGCATTCTAGAGAGTAACAAGATAAATACATGAATCACTAAAATGGGAGTCACATTTATCTAGCTATTCCTGGTGACGCTTTGAAACCAATGGGGACGAAAAGAGCATATTTGACTTACTTAATTGACTTGGAAGATGACAATATCATGTCATGTATCATGAAACTCAGCAGCTTTCTGAACAGTTGGTGCACTCACATTTTAATGCCAAAGAACACTGTTTCCAGCAATGACATTTCTAGGGAAATTGTTACAACGTCACACATACAGAGGCACGTACGATCAGTTCCCCAAGTACAGAATTACCTTATTAAAACAATTTAAAATTGAAAAAATGATATATTATAAAGTCTTTGTAAAAAACTTCCAATGAATGATTATTCACAGCAGTCTACTACAGCTCAAGAAGGCAACGCTAATTTCAGTTATGGACTTTGACATCATCTAATTAAAACAGCATTAAACATCACAATTCTTCTTAATAATGATATTCTTTATTTATCAACAATGAAAACTACACTGCCTCCAAAGAAAGGTCAGTTCTCACTATCTTTACTTCGATAATATTTGCTTTGCTAATATTTGAGTTTGAGAAATTGCTAAAGTTTTTATAAAACATATTATGCTTTAATGTATTGTGCTTTTATTCCAATAAACTGCATTTTTGGAGTTTTGCAATCATAAATCTGTAAGTGTTCTATGTACTTTCATGCAACAGGAAGGCTTTGATTTCTCTTATCTCGCACAATTATTTTCTTTGTAGCAATCAGAAATCCACTAAGCACTTTGCAAGTATAATGGTTCCTAATAAATCTCACGGAAATGAAAAAAACATGCAGAATGTGGGCACTGAAAACACAGATGCATGAGGAAACTAATTTATCTAAATAATTTATTCTATTGTATTTTTATTTAAGATGGAGTGGCTTACTCATATCTGAGTAAATCTTCCAATACAGTCAAAACAATGTGGAAAGTCCCACTAGGGCCAACTACAATGACGATTTCACCCTGTTTACTACCAGGGGCGATTAAACAGTACATTTCAAGTTACAGACGGAAAGGAGCCAAACAACTTCGAGAAAATGTATATTACTCTTTTAATTAAAGTTTCTGGAGGTATTCTAGTGCACTATGTATTTTTCAAACATAAAAACAGGGGGACAATTACCCAGTCTGAAGAATTTATATTCTTGGAGAGTCAAAACAGACAACCTGGACTTATTAAGAGAAAGGAAGCACATAAGACTCAGTGAATTTAGATATTTTGTGTGATAAAATGAGGTCATGTGTATGGTACTGTAAAAGCATAAGACCTTTGCTATCCCAGACAACCAAGCAGCCAATATTCCCAAATCGCTATCGTGCCATTATGTGTACCAATAATTACCTATGAATCATTTTTAACAAGCATTCTGCTCTCTGCAGTATCACAAGACATTTTATAGAAAGCCAGATAAAGCCAAGGTAGAAAACACTTAGTAAAGCCACGGAAACACTCCTGTATTCTAGAAAGAGGGAACTGCAGCTAGAATCCAATTGAAAAAAATAGAAGATTGATGAAGAATAAAAATAAACAGTTAGATCTCAGGGTCTTGCTATTGTCTCAACTTACAGAGAGAACGGAGTTAACACGGAAAGTATATTTGAGAATGTTTCAACAAATCAAAGTTTTATGCCTCTAAAAGTTGTGTGTATGAGAGTTTAAGAGAGACTTTACCGAAATGCTAGTAATTTTTTAGTAAGCCAAAAAATCAAGAGTTCAAACAATACAGATGACACACTGGAAGATTTGGCTTCTTTGGGTGATATCTGTTCTTTAAATGTTTTTAATTTTCTTCTGCAAGTCATAGGTATGACCAGACTATTTTAAAGGTTAGATTTTGAATTCTTCTAGCTGTACCAGTCAGAGAATCAAGGAAAGTGATTTCATTAAATAGATAACTTGCTATAAATTACTATTATAGTCTCCATTTGTATACTTCTATATTACACAATACTTGCATTTTAAAAGGCCAAATCTCAAATTCTTAAGTCAGAAAAAAAATCCCAGTATTGCCAGAGGTGATTTTGGTCCCATATGAGCTTCACACGACATACGCATAGCTATAGAAGCTGTGTAGTTCTCACAAATAATCAAGAATTAACTTCCCTTATGTCAGTAAAGTTGAATTACTGACAATTAAATTAATTGATCTCTCAGTATATAAATATTAGGAAACTAGATTTCTAACAGCAACCTTAGTTTTTGAGAATATGTTTTGAGGAAAATGAGTTGCCTGCAAAATTTCCTACTATTAACAACAGCAAGAACAAACAAAAAAAACCACAAACCAGTTTGATTTTACCACTTCAAGGAGAAAGCATATTTTTAGACACAACCTCAGCAAAGCCACAGCTTCTAAGGAAATATGACTCGAGTAATAAATGTCATCCACTATCAGAGGTAGAGACTGTGACAAGCTCCAGGAAAGGGCACTGCTAAAGGCTTTTATTACTTTTTATGTACTATCACCCAACTGTTGTTAAAGAAATTCAGTTACCAATTGAAGGGTCATTTATCCAAATTATTCAGTGCTACAAAGGAAATCTGACATGCAAACAATTTAGATAAGGAATCCTAGCGATCTAGTATCCCAGATCATCTGCAATTTGTCACTTGGATTCTACTTTAAAAGGTAAGACTTCATTGCCCCTGGAAAAAATAATTCCATTAAATGCACACTGACAACTACAGTAGCTGATGAAAAACAGACAGGTAAGTTTTTCTACATCTTGCAGTATCTGCCAGAATGCTTCCTTAAATACTGTGAAAAAAATTTTTTGAAAGGTGACTACTGTACCTTGCACCAATACTGAGTGTTCCCTTATATTTTGACAAATAATTTTTCCCCTGTAAGTATGTGTATTGACATACATGGATCTATACACACACACAAAAATACTTATAACAAATAATTATTTTAATAACTGTGCCTGGTTATTGAGGCATCACATATCTGCCCACAGAAAATATACGCACTGTACACACACAGAAGCGGTTTTAATTCGTCTTTGAGTTCTCAAGATCCTTCACTTAATTTCTTGTTGACAGATTAAAAAAACTGCAAGCGTGCAACGTATTCTACACGTAGATCATCTGTAGGACTAAAAGATGACAACAAATCAAGGACATCACATGATGTTTTCCTCTATCACTGCCCTCTTTGCTACCAACTCTTTTCAAAAGAGAAGCTATGAGAGTACAAAATCCCCTCAACAATTTTACGCCACCACAAGGATCACACTGGGCAGGTTTGAGCTCATCAATAATCCCTCACCAGGAAGGTCGAAGAGAAGGGCTAACAAAAGCTTTGAGCAGGTAGTTAGAGGGGGTGACCACCAAAAGTCCTTTCCAGCCTAAATTATGTGTTGGCTTTTGGATGCTGATGAAGCGATAACAGGAAACAACATCAGCTAATTACCCAAGCAGCACATGGAAAGAGCCAAGTGCTGCACAGCATGTCATCTCTTGTCTTTTTTCCTACTAATTTCTGTTTTGTTATTAATGCAAACAATAATTAAGAGATCACTTTCCTGTAACCTTTATTTCCATTGAGGATCCTCATATGTTCACATTCAAGCATATTCTTAAGTGAACAGAAAAAAGGCAAGTCCTAAATCTGAGGAACTGACCATATTTGCAAGGAGAACGTAATTTACTCCGACAGTTTATTGGTGAAAATAGGCTTAACATCTAAAGAAAGTAAAGGTTAGTTTTCAAGAAGACTGGAAACCACTTTCATAGTAAAATAAGTATAAAGTAGAGTTTTTCTTTTGCTTAAGCTTATAATATAAAAGCATTGAAAATAAAGAATGTTAAAACATAAAAGTTTAACTCTTAATTGTGCAAACTCAAGGTACCCTGTGCGTGCCGTTTCTTTTTAGGAGCAGGTGTGAAAGAAAAAGGGTTCAGTAAAGTCCAAGTAATTTTAACAAAGCCTAATCCTGACTCACAAGTAGGATGTTTATTCATGGAACTTTTTGTCCTGGCATTCCTCAGTATTAGAACACAAGCAAGAAATTATCAGTGGCCCTCAGGATTCAGGAGAAACTGTGGCAAAATGATAATCGGTCTTAAAAAGAACTATACCTAACAGTAAATTCTGAAGAGTAAATTTAGTGAGTTACACAGAATCTGTATTTGCTTACATTTCACTGCTAGCATTCTGATTTAGAAATAATTAGATTTTGTAAGAGGAAACTCTGTAACATCAAAAAAGTATTGGCAAAACATTAGACAGAAATGCCTGCTTACAGAAATAGGTATTTAATAACAAAATAATCATTGTTAAATATGTCTGAATATTTTAGTCATATTTATACCTAAAGATAAAAGTCTCTACCAATATTAGGAGAAAACCTGGGAGATTCTGCTTGTTCAAAAGTTGTTTTCAATGTTATCAAAAAATTCATATATGTGCAAAGAATTGCATGGATGATATCTACACCAAGTGCTTGCAACGTATTTGCTAAGCTGAAGGACACAGAGGTTTCAGTTTGACAGGAGCTGCCTGCACGTTTGAGTTGAAAGGGTGCATTGGTTCAGCCAGAGCAAACACAGGGGATGAGGGACTGAAGAGTTGTGTGTTACTAAGACATTTGCAAAATGATAGCCTAACAAGTCTCACTGGTTCTAGTTTTTCATGTTTTGTCAGTGAACTGACAAGGTAGCTGTGCCACTTTACCCACGGTGGACACAGCAAATCTGCTGATGGAGAAAAAGTTTAACATGTCCATGGTCGCTTCCTTACTAGATGAGCCAAAGCATATATCCTACTAAAATTTACCCATCTGCAACACAGGTATAAATTCAATCTTGTCTCACAGGACTGTTGTATTAATCATCCTGTAACATGTCTTCGGTCCTTCTAGAAGGGCCACTGGTTTTAAATTTCACAGGCAATTAGCAGTCTTGTGCATCAGTAACATGAAGGGCAATTGATAGTCAAAATCTGTTCAAGCCACTTCCTTCATAATATGAAAATAAGTCTTTTGGAACAAAATAAGATCCTTCTCCATTTCAAAACGTGACAAGAATTTATCCTTCCATTATAACAAACTACTGGCAACAGTATCAGCCTTCTGCAAATCCCAACTTTTTGTAGAAGACACAGATTTTGTCATCATTTTAATAGTTTAATAGTATCATTTTAATTTCACATGACACCAGCACACAAACCACTCTAGGGAAGATCTTGCAAAGTGATAGTCAATGACTGAAACAGCTATTATCAGGGTTGTGCCTATGGAGATAANAAGCCACTTCCTTCATAATATGAAAATAAGTCTTTTGGAACAAAATAAGATCCTTCTCCATTTCAAAACGTGACAAGAATTTATCCTTCCATTATAACAAACTACTGGCAACAGTATCAGCCTTCTGCAAATCCCAACTTTTTGTAGAAGACACAGATTTTGTCATCATTTTAATAGTTTAATAGTATCATTTTAATTTCACAAAATGAGGACCATGTTTGTTTTAGAAATGTCCCAAAGAAAGCAATGCTGGAAGAGAGTGATGTTTCTATACTCTAGAAATGCACTTTTGAAAAATCTGAAGAAGCTTGTAGAATTTTCTGGAAGCTGAGATCCAGACGAGAGATTCATGGATAAATCCACAAAGCACAGTATCATATAAACAAAAATACTCAAATTGGGAACAGAAGGCAGACAAATGTATGTGGCCTGTCTACTTTAAACAGCTTCTCATGGAGCTGGCAGAGAAGTAAACAAAACCTACCATCTGATTTGAGTACAACTAAGCTACATATCAAAAGACAAGAAAATGAGGACCATAAAATCTGTTTATGAGCACCTGACACCACAACCCAACAGGACAACGAACCAATATAGACAGCAGCACAAGTCTTAGATGCACCTGAGAAAACAGTCTGCCAAGACATCGGTTCTGTAATAGCGGGATGCATTTTCCCGTTAAACCAAGGATGCATTAGCAGTATATTGCACAAACCAACCAGATCACAGAGATAATAACATCCTAAGAACAACAATTTCCTCATACATCTAAAAGGCAGGGAATACTGACCTTTACATACCCACATTCTCAGTCTTTGCTCATTGTCTTATAAAAGGAGAAGGAGGCTGACACCGGGGAGCGGCAACTGAAATGATCTTGAAGATATCCAAGAGTGCTATTGATTTGCTTTTTTATTCCAGTGCATGCTCAATGAGAAAATTAGATTATATCAGTCAGCTAAATATATTCTTGGAACTGAGTTGATGGTTTTAGCTATTAAAGTAATAGGAAGGGAAACAAAACAGAAAAATCAAGTTGCATTTTAAAACACAAGTCTTCAGACAGTGCATGAGATCTACTTTTTTACCTTTAAAAGTAATGACGATTCACTACTTTTGCAGTGAGGTTGTGCTGGTTTAATCTAATATTACCATAATAACATAGAATATTGCCAGTTTTGACTAACTCTAACAAAAAATCCCAATAAGTAAAAATACATTCTAATAAGGTAGTTGATGGGATTATTTCTTGTAGAACTTCAGAGAAGTGATTAAGAAAAACGCTGAAGTTACCTGTGCATAGAACTATTCTACAGTCAATTCAGATGCAAATAGACAAGTACATTTCAGAAAGCAAATATAGAAAGCTAAAAAGCCACCTGGCAATCAATGGTGACAGATATCATAAATTCCATTTAACTAGCTGTTATCCTATCCATAATCTCTCCTTTAAAGGAAAAAAGAACAACAAGCAAAGTAGTAAAACCACAAATCTGTCTAGGTCTACAGACTCTAGCACACTTGCAAATCAGATTCTGGAAACCCATCTCAATTGCCTGTCTAGAATTTGATGGATTACTTCTTTGGCAGCACTGAATACTTCTAAATAGGTTTAATACTCCATCTGATGCTCATAAAATAGATTTTCTTTATTCTCTAGTTAAAAAAAATACTTTCTATGGAAGACTTTACATAGAACTCAAGGTGAAATCCTTTTGATTATCTAGGATATTCATTAAACTGAAACTTTTTTGCATGCATCTTAAATTTATCTTCCATGCTTGTTCAGGTCCCAAAGGATTCAATTAAAGTATAGTTCTAGTAGATTAGTAACAACACTGTGAAACTTCTCCAATCAGGAAATGCCAGGTCATTCAAGCTCAGCCATCTTGTGGAAAAATACACCCCTTTAGGTGGAAATCTGCATAAGCACCTGCTTGTTTCACCAGCTCTCTAGAAGCTCACCCTGCAAACTTATGTGCCTTTCCAGGGCTGTGATTCCAAGGAGTCAGCAGGTTTCCCATGAGCAGCTCAGCCCCTCACAGGACTTGTGGGATGCCAGGATTCACTAAAAATTCCCATTGAACCCACCACCCTCCTGCAACGCAGAGCTGCCAGGGTGCAGGATTCTGGTTTCCACCGTCACTCTCCACAGATGAGCAAAGCAGACCCATCGCACAGTTAGTGTGAATTCCTTTGCAGGACCCACGGTTCAGGTAACAGCTACAATATGACAGGATTCACTGTTTGCCACTCGGCTGCTTTGGACGCCTGTAAATAGGGGTTTGCAAGATGCTTCTGCAGTGGGAGAAACACTGGCAAGCACAAGCTGGCATACTTTCACCTCCCTGCAAATGCAACATAATTTCTCAGTACCTTGCCAAGGGTTTTGTCAAGTCTAATTTTAAGTCTTACAAATAACCTGGCTTTTACCACTTCCTTTGGGAAATGAGTCAACAGCCTATTATATTTCACTGACAGCCACCCAGCGTGAGGGTAGGACACTAACATCATACCCCAGGAGTCAGCTCAGAAGACGAAACCCAAGGACTTTCCTGAATAAATTTCCCTATAGCAGATGCAGGTTCTTTGAGAGGTGAGGAAACTATGTAAGTTTTATCCGTTTGCTCACCCCCTCCACACACACCCCTCAGTTACGCACAACCCTATGTGAGCCTCCACCACTGCAATCTGCACTGCAGCTACTACAGCCTGCACAAGAGATGTGCTTCCAGACGTGATTTCCCAGGCAATTTAACCCCAAGAATAATACAGCAGCCCAAAAAAAGTTGGCTAATTACAAGTTTTGTATGCAGAAAAGAGGACTTCATATGCTGAAGAGAATTGTACTTTGCTACTTCGTATTTGGGGATGGGCAAGAATCCAAGTAAGCTGTGGCATCTAAATCCAAATGAACTCAGTTTCTCTCTGCTACATCCCACCGACCAGAGAAGCAGTAAAAAGGCTTCTGCAGAGTTTAAAGAAAGGTCACGGAGCCTCTGTGCTTCCTCTGCACATGGAGCCATAAAACAGGTCACGCAACTGTGCCACCATAAATGAATTTAATGTTGTTTGGCACACATTTAGGAATCGTGGTACTGTAGATTTACAAGCTATGCCATTAGGAACAGACACTTAAAATTCACAAACAACAGATGGACATTAAACATATTTATAATACTATATATAATGTCCCCTATGGGACAAAGCTGGAGAAACTACTGTAACTCGCCTTCATATTGATAAATGTGTCCTGTAAAATATACAACATACGAATACAATCACATTTCCCTATTGCTAAGATAATGCAACTTTTTTTGGGGAGGAGGGACAGGGGAGACGGGGCACCCAGGTAAGAATATTGCATGTGTCACTGAAACATGAAAACTATTTCATTGATACTCTGAGCAGAGACAAAGTTGGTTTGGAGTTTGGGTTTTTTTAAGTTTTAGTAGAACTTTAAACTCTACAATCAGCATTTCAGAAATTAACTATAGATCCTTTCATTAGTAGGTAGCCATAATGAGACTTTTTTGTTATTTCATGGTTAGATTATTAAACTAGATTGGGTTTTTGCAAGATTTTTAGACTTCTACTTGAAGCTGCAAGGAAATGCTTAATGGCTTCAAAACTAAATAAGATACGATTTGAGAACATGCACAACGTGTTGAGACAATGGAACTGAATCTCAGATGACAGTCATGTTTTATGATTATTTCTGCAATTTATTACTGTAAGTTTTGGGTAATATGTTGGTAAGCTAAAGTGTTAATTATTTCCAAAATAAATTAAGCATAATTTATCACCCTGGACTATGTTTTAAAACATCACATTTCTCCTTAGAAATATAAAGGAAAGGTTTTAACAAAGATGGTGGCAAGTTTCAAAAATACCTTTTCGATACGTGAATTACTAGTTTAAGGAAGCATTTAATGTTGGTTGATAAAAGCATTAAAATACTAGTGTGGAATGACATAATGAAAATTTTTTATATTTATTGGTGCACAGTTTTCCTAATTACTGATTACAAATTAAGTAATTTCAAGTATATTGCATCAGTCTGCCACCGTGGCCACTTAAAAGTTCACTAAACTGTTTCTGAATGACCTCTGGGAGAGTAGCCAAGGCATTTAGAAGAGCAGCTCAACTTCTGGATCTGGTCAGCAAAAGCTGGCAACGTATTTCAAAGGGCAAACAAAACTCCACTTAATTGAATGATATTTATTTAGCTGTGTGTTGGGTCTGTGTTTCGGGGCTTTGGTAGCAGGGGAAGAGGCTACATGGGCTGGTGGCCCCTGTCAGAAGCTGCTCGAAGCTCCTCCAGCTCCAAGTCACCCCCACCTAGGGCTGAGGCCGGCCCATTTAGAGACAACATATGCGCCTCTGCGATAGCGTATTTAAGAACGGGACACAGAAACTGCTAAAAAGACCTGCATCGGAGGGAGGAGCAGGTTGTGCAGATACCTGGAGTCAGGGAGGAAGGAGGAGGAGGAGGAGGAGGCAGCCTGAGCAGATTCCCCTGTGGCCCGCAGGGAGAGGGCCCTGCAGCCCATGAAGGGTCACAGTGGAGCAGCACATGAAGGACCGCGGAGGAGCAGAGACGGACCTGCAGCTGATGGAGGGTCACACACCAGGGGAGGTGCCTGTTCCTGAAGGAGGCCATGACTCTGTGGGCAGCCGGCACCGGGTCGGTGCGTTCCTGAGGGGCTGCGCCACGCGGGAAGGACTCCCGTCAGAGGGGCTCATGAGGGACTGTGTGCCATGGGAGAGACCCTGCGCTGGAGCAGGGGCAGCGTGTGAGGAGCCCTCCCCGCCTGAAGAGGGAGGAGCGGCAGAGACAATCTTTGGTGAACTGACTGCACCCCCCATTCCCCATCCCTCTATGCCACCAAGAGAGAAGGAGGGAGACACACCAGGAGCGAGGGGACTTGAGCCCAGGAAGGAGGCAGGGATGGGGGAAGGGGTTTGTTTGCAAGATCTGGCTTTCGTATCTTCTTATCCTGCTCTGTTTTGGTTAATGACCGATTAAATTGATTTTTTTTTTTCCCCCCACATTGCATCTGGTTTTGCCCGTGACCATAACTGGTGAGTGAACCCTCCCTGTCCTTGTCTTGACCCACCAGGTTTCCTTACATTTTCTACCCCCCAAACCAGCAGTGCAGGAGTGAGCAAGCAGCCACCTGGTTCTTTGCTGCCGGCTGGACTCAAACCACGACAAGCTGAAAACATTCAACAGGCAATACCACTTTTTCTTAGAGGACAGTGTATGATGCAAATAGAAATGCTTCTGAAATTCAGCTCTGTGCTTGAGCTCTTTTCCCTTTAGGGAAAACTATGTGCAAAGGCATCTAAGCGGTCCCACAGCCCAGGTAGGTTATCGGCTTGGGGAGCTGCACCCACCGGTGATGCACACGGACTCAAGAAGAGATACAGGTATCTCCATGCCAGCACTTCTCTTATGCCCCAGTGCAGTGACTAGACTGCAGAAAGCTTTGTCCCCTGGTGCTCTCCTCAACACCTCCACCGACCTGACCACATAAACCTGAGCAAAAACTCAACCGTTTGTATCCCAGTTATCCACAGCACTGAACAACAGCTTTTTATGCTGCAGAACTTGGCAGACCAGGAAGGCCAGTGTTATTCTGGCACCTGAATAATAATTGTACATTTTCTCAACTCTAGCATTTGACATTGAGGCACTATGCACAGCAACAAAGTCATGATGCCATTATGACACTTGAAACTGCATTGCATGACCTATACGAAGGTAATTTTCTGATGCAAGAACTTAAAACGCATCATTTATACCCAGTTGAGCACATTTGCACCGCAATGTGACATGTAAAAAACTAAAGTTAGTCTGTGACTGCATAAGCAGGGAGGAATGGAGTGCAGTATATAGCAAAATAGTTTCCACTGTATTCGTTCTAGCACAGCTCTGCAAACAGTTGTGCTAGCACAAAGTCAAGGTAAGAAATAGAGAGGATGGAAGCATGGTCTGCATTTAACTTGAATTCATGTGTCAATCTATTAGCCAATATAAGGATCTGATATTTTGGTTAAATTATGGATAGCATAAATGATCAAAAAACTTTTTTTGCAGACTTGCAAATACACGGAGCTCTGGTCTGACTCTTCCTGAGTTCTTTTGTTCCCAGGTGGAATTCTGTCCTCTGCCGGTCTGTCTTTCTACTTCTATCATCCTTTCTAAAATGGTGAAAGAAAAGCAAGACAGAGATAAAAAGGAAAGAGTCGATAATGAAGTTTAAGACAGAATAGGAGAGGGTGAGCAGAGCTACCTCCCTAGATAACAGTTCTGTTTTGAATAGCTGCTTACTGGCTAAATTCCAGAATTGCCAATACCATGAACTAAAATGTTATGAATCAGACCTTAAAAAAAGAGATTAGAAGAAGTTTCTATATGCCTCTGTATACTTTAAGAATTCATAGTTTGTTTTTAATTTAGAGACGTTTTAGGAATTTAAAACAACAAAATAAAAAAAATAGACAATCCTAGATATACCGGAATTCAGTGATTCCTTTTAAAACTAGTCTTATGTTGACAGGATCTTCTTTTGTTTTACCCAATTCAAGTCAGCTAGCAGAAGTTGAGACTAAGCTCGATCTACCAAGCAAGCTTCTAGTTTATAAAGATCTAAATTAAATTTAACACAAAGGCCAGAAGGAGCTGAAAGCAAGTTTAGGTGATGCTGAGTAGCTCTTTCTCTGCCCCTCCCATTCTGCTTCAAGCACTTGCTTCCTATTTTCAGTATTATGACAGGCAGCCGTTAGATAGCATTTAACAGATAATGAGAGTTCTGAGTGGTTTGAATACTAAGCCATATGAAAGCTCAGAGAAATCAATAAAATCTGACAGTTTCTCTCCTGTGCTGCATTTCTCAAGGAAGGGACAGAGAGAGGGATTTATGCCCATTTTATTTTGGAATACCTTTCCCAGCATCATTCAATTTAACATAAAATGAGCAACCTGAGTAGTCTGATTTTATCATGTCACCTTCAAGTAGCATTCAGTTACCTTTTTCTGATGCATAAAACCGCAGTTTTTCATAGAGCTGTCTTGGCATGAATGCATTCAATACATTTAATGCCATTTTCCATAGTCCAATTACGTTAAAGTTGGATAAGCAATTAAAGCGCAAGTGAACTTTTCTACTTTTCTCTACCTTTTAAACATAACAAAGCACTTCACAAACAATATTATTTCCATAGGTTTGGTTCCCACCTCAGTTTCTCCATCCTAACAGGAAGCAAGTGATTGACCTATCCTACATTGAATTCTCACATGCAAAGACAGAAAACTTTCATATGCTTTGTTGTAAAAAGCACAAAGAATTTTACCCATAGTGCATATACCCATCAAGAAGATTATGAAATTGAAGACAGCCTTCAGTTATATCTGTACTGGAAGGAAAGACAGCCAGGAGCTGCCAGGAGAACACAAGTTGCCCCTGTCAGAATCTCCCTGCTTCTGCTTGCTACTGCCAGGGAAGATCTGGGACCCAACCTGACTACATTTCAGAAATAGATTGGGGGGGAAGGGGAAAAAAAAAAAAAAAAAGAGATGATGAGAGTTGCTGCCTTCAAAGCTGGACACATGTACTCCAGCAGGGCTGGAAAGGAGGTTCTTGCTGCCTCTGGAGGAGGATGCAGTCACCAAAAAGACATAAGGCAACTTTCCAAGTTGCACTTGAATGACCTTTGGAAGTTGTCTCAATCTCTACCAGCTGCTCCTATGCATTGTTTAAATAAGCATGGCACTTTAATGCCCAGTTACTCAAAACGCACCATTTTTTAGGCTCAATAGAGTTACCTGATGAATAGTTGAATGTTCTTTTAAAAAAATCCTTTTTCTAGTACCTGTTCTTGAAGAATCTAGTTTCCCAAAAGCTGCTTGAATAAAATAATTATCATCCAAACCAACTCAATACAATTTTAACACCACCTTGAGCAAACACCAAATAAAAGTAATAAAAATCCAAAAAGTAAACAAAGAAAATGTTCCACTATGATGTGTGAAATCTCTGCAACCTGACTAAGCAGAAAACTTTTTGCAAAAACCTCTAGAAACTTGACTAAAGGCTAAAGAAAGCAAGTCCACTATTTAAAAATTGTTAACACAAAGCTTTACTAGCTTTTTCAAAAGTAGTAATCCAGTTGCAGTCTGCCCAAGTCTGCCAGTGTTTGTGCAATATAAAGTTAGATGATCACATGCAAGTTTATGCAGCTGCATGCAAATATTAAGCATAACCTTCAAAATTTAAAATGAAGCATTTGAGTCAACTAATGGCAAAAAATAGTTTTTCAAATCCCTTTTTTGAGTGATCAAAAAACTACTTATTTATGCTTGGGGACAGAAATCATGAAAGCAGTCTTTAACCCTGGCTCTCCCTAATGGAACTCCAAAAAATTCTACAATTCTGAGCAGCCAAAAATAAGCTGGATATCAGCAATATTTCCAAAGACTAAAATCCTCGAGTTCGCAAATACATATTTTTAATGATAATTACACTTTTTAAATGGCATTAATGAAGATTATGTCTACTAGTCTGTTTTACTAGACTTTGAATAATTTCACATTATATACTTATATGGATTTACATTATATATTCAGATGAGCCTGCATCATAGAATCCTTGAGGTTTTCATATCATGTACGTGCTCAAAACTTCTGAATTAACCACATATACATTTAGGATGGCTACTTCTTTCTATTAAATGAGTAAGAACATAATCATTTACTTTAATTTTTCTCCTAGCATTGCTGCAGAGCAGGCTGCCCATAATTAAATCACCCAGGCATCATGGTATGTCAGTATTAGCGTTCCACTCTGGAAGCAGCATGCGGTTAGGTGTGTCATCCTGCAGTTGCTGAGCAGCGCAGCAAAACATAACAAGCAGAGGTCTGTACTATGGAAACAAAGAGCCCTGCACTTGCACTTCATAGTAGCTTTTTTTTTTTTCCTAAACATTCAGATAGCTAATGTCTCTTTCCTTCATATATTCCCATAAAAATTTTAAGAACTCTGGAAATCAGTGAGATACACTGGGTTCATTTAGTACTACCCACAAGTGAGCCAGTATTCATTGCACATTTTACGGACAGGCTAAAGTTAGGGATGGGGGATAATCTAACTTTTCTAGTGGATTTCAAGGGAACTAAAATCATACGTCAGCTAACGGTTTGCTCAATGTCAGTCAAAAACTAGCTAGTAAATATGCATCTATAACAAAATGCACATTCTTTTAACAGTTTTTATAATTAAGGAATTAAAATTAATTTCAAGGTTCATGCAATGAAATGTCATTATGAATAACAGTTATAAGCTGGCCTACTTATCTTGAGAGTGGCAATAAAGGCTTCGTTTTTCATATTGCATTTCATATTCCATTTTTTCATTGCAGTAAAGTCTGAAAAGTCAGGTATAGAATTAAAAAAAAAACACGACGTGTCACCCTCTGATTATAATTTGAAAACGTAAGGGCCTTCTGCAGATCTTGTATCTTAAGCCACCGAAGTCTTATGATAAAGAGAAATTGATATTTGCAAATTATGTTTTTCTCCCCACAGAAAAATAAATAGAAGTTGTACAAAACCGAGAAAGGTGGGAGGGGTTGGGAGGTGTGGATGCAGCTGGGGGCTGCACTCCCCAGGCTGAATGGGTCTGTAGACACCGCTGCATGCCGGCCATGGGCAAGCTGCTTGGCTGTATTCAAAAAGAGTTTAAAGTCAAATATTTGAACTCATGTCATTTCTAGCAAGCTATAGTTGCACTCATATTTATTTCATTGCTCCATAAAATGATCAGAACTAAAGCTTTCATACGGTAGCCGAAGTCAGTCATTTGATGTATCTTCTCCCTTCAGCAATTATGGTAAGATACACTTGGAGGAAGCAAAACTCCAAGCATCCTCAGGGCAGGGAGTGTCAAGATCTCACAGGGTATATGGTAATTTTTTTCTATACCACCAATACAGCAGAAAGCACTAATTTAGGCCAACATCAGCAGAAACGTAAAATATACAATTTGAGGCCCCATGGTCAGCAGCTACTCAACATGACAAGCTTTTGTGGACTTGATGAATACGGACATCTATCTGTGTAGATGCTTATCAGATCACATCATTAAACTCTGCAGCTAAGTCTATGGAGGGCTAGATGCTGTAAGGATCTTTTAGGGCTGGGACCTTCCGCTGAGAGCAGATCTCCAAACATACTTAGATAGGCAGCAGAGAGGGGACCAAGAAACTCCAAGTTATTCAAGTATATTGCTTGATACCTTCAACCAGGATCGCTTTCCTGAACCTGGATTAAACCATTAGCAAACAGAGAGAGCGAAACAAAAGCTCATGTGCAAAAGAGAAAGACCGATATAAGGTGAAAATATTAAGAATGATAGAATTGATGTACTCAAAGATTTCCTTGTAAAATTCCAAAAGAGAAAAATCAGGGCAAATAAACAGCACTCCTTGTGTACCCTTACATCATCAGTTATCTGTGGCTTCAGAGTAAACAGAGGCTTTATCAAAACACTGTTTTTAATAGCATTTAATGCTTTTTTTCTTATTTGAACTTGTCTAATTGCTTTTGAAGCTATTAACAAAGTGGTTAGCAGAAGTGAACTCCCCTATTTCATTATGCATTGTGTGGAAAACTATTTATGTCTGGCACTTAATACTTTCATTAGGTATTCCCTGACTTGTCTATTGTGAGGAAGCCTGGACAATCTTCCCTATTTGCCTTTCTCACTCCATCTATGTGCCAGTGCCCATTATCTTGACTTTCGTTTTCCAAGCAGCGTTCTAAACTTTTTAATTTCTCCTCACATGAAAGTAATCCCATTCAAAAAAAAAAAAA
>VZSC01013943.1:672592-690952 GCA_013398225.1 Steatornis caripensis
TTCAAAAAAAAAAAAAAAAAAAAAAAAAAAAAAAATCAGACTAGGTTTGAGCTAACAGGTAAAAATCACAAAACATTTCAACTTGACACCAGCAAACTCTGTTCTGTCAATAAGCCAGAAGCACTTTCATGCCATGAAAGGCTATTTTTAAAAAAAAAAAAAAGAAAGAGTTTTAACTGCTCTTCACTCACAATTTTGATTCATTTAAAAAAAAACTCAAACTACCTTTTCTATCTTTAGAAAGCAAGCCAGTAACGTGGACTGGGTTTTCATCTCTTTCATAACAGCTCAGCAACACTAAAAATAAAAAGCATTGGACAGAACATGATGCTTTTAGACAAAGGCTAGATTCGTTCTAGCAGTCTCAAAGATTCCCACAGCTTGGATCTCACCTCTCACACAGGCTTGGGTAGACAGACCACAACATTTGTTGTGAAAACTCATATAATCACCAAGAATGTAAAAAAAAAAAGTAGAAGGCCAGACAGTTACCCTTACAGACAAATTTTCACTCAAGACATCAGATGAAATTATAGCAACTTTAAATAGTTTACCAGATGGTACACAGTGCTAGAAGGTGCCACCTACAGGGCTTTCATTTATTGTATGCTGACCTAAATTTGTGCAGTTTCCAGAGTAAAAACATTTATTTGTTCAGAAATGTTTTGAGAAAGCATATTCCTGTAAACAAAACTATCAATTAAAAAAATATTACTGAGAATTATTTTTTAAGTAATTGGATGCTGTTTTAGTCATTTATTCTCATCCTTTAAAACCACAGTCCTTTCACCGAATACTTGCAGTCTAGTAGAAATAGAATTGTTAAGCTCCATCTCCCTTAGGGCCTGTAACATTCAGCAGCCAGACCTCCCTGACTATTATGTTTGACGGCATGCAAACGCGTGCAACTTTGACCAAGAACTTGGGGTACTGCCACTACAATTTACAGTAGTATTAGTAATTATCATGTGTCCTGCTTAAATCCTTAAAGTTTTCCATTTGTTAAGGACAAATTAATTCACTCCAATGGGATGGAGAGAGGCCCTTCTGTTTCACAGATCCTTCTGTCATTCCATCAGGTACCTTTCCACTGTCATCAGCGCCACGAGGGAAACCGAGCNCACTACAATTTACAGTTGTATTAGTAATTATCATGTGTCCTGCTTAAATCCTTAAAGTTTTCCATTTGTTAAGGACAAATTAATTCACTCCAATGGGATGGAGAGAGGCCCTTCTATTTCACAGATCCTTCTGTCATTCCATCAGGTACCTTTCCACTGTCATCAGCGCCACGAGGGAAACCGAGCCCACGAGACATCAGTAAAGCCACCTCACTTTGCTCTCTGCTGGAAGTTACCAGGGCAGATTTACAAACACACAACAGTATCTTCCCTAAAGCCTTGAAAGACATCATTAAAGAGGAGAGAGAGATTCAGAGACTATAATGTTGTGGCAAACATGGTGAACACAGCGGTTAGTAATGCTTTTCTTCTGTTACTTTGGTTAAAGAAACACGGAAAAATAGAAAAAACGATGCATTTCAGATGAACAAAGGAATTCAAATGTGCAATCAGCACATGACAATGTTGAGGGAAGAGAAAACTAGCAGTAAGACCAACCCGTAGTATCAAGAAGCCCAAACTGTAATCACAGAATGGTAGGGAATGCAACATTACCACTATCTAGATGCAAATGATTGTCCAAATTCTTCCAGAAACAGGCAAATAAATCCCTTGTTCCTGCCTTTTGTACAATGCCAAGCCATCAGTGGTGCCTCCAGCAGACACCAACTTGTCTTGCTGTCATATGCTACCTGCTGACTTTGTGTGTCCCTGTGAATAGTAAAGTGCTGAAAAAAATTCCCACTTTGTAACATGACAGCAGCTAAATCTCTTAAAAGATGGAGGGTATCATAATTAATTCAATATACTAAGACATTAAAGAAGAATGTACCATTTTACACTGTAACGTATGACATTACAATCCCTTCAGACAAGATACTATAATCAGTACTAGAAAAAAAAAAATGGAAGTGAGAAGGGCAGAGATAAAGCCAGACCATATGATATAATTTTGCCTAAGGTAGCAGCATACAACTTGTTTTTGAAGAATCTCATTAGATGTTCAGCAGAAATAACTCAAAACATATTAAATCTTTATCTTCTTTTTTAACTTTTCCAAAACACTACTAGATTTGATGAAATCATCACCTGAAGAATACTGGTGATTTTAAAGTTAAAAAAAAAAAGTTTTGGTATTTGTCTTCCTCATTAAAACAAACTAGATTTTTATTTAGAAAAGGAATTGCAGGTGGTTTATATTGAAAATTTTATGTGTCCAACCAAGCAGTCACAGATTTATTCAAACTAGCCACAAGTCTAAAATTCAGAGCAAAGAATCAGAAAAAGGAGAAGGACCAGAGCAAACCTTCCCTGAAAACATAGCCAAAAAGTGTTCAGCTCAACATGACAGCAAAACACCTAAAGCACAGAACCATTTGTTGTCAAAGAAACTAGCTTCTATGAGTGGAACATAATTTTATTTTATGTTCACATTTGTAAAAGAGGTAACTATTTTTACTTCAAGAAATAAAGTTGCAATTTAATCTGAGGCACAGCACATAATTTTTGTGCAGTCTGTGCACTTGGACCAAAAAAAAATCTGTCCTTCCTCACATTTCGTATTAGGCAATTTCGTATTTACATAACAAATCCCAACAAAACAGAAACGAAGAAACAGATACGAATTTTGGTAAAGAAGTTACATTCTACAAACATAAACAAGTTTGAAGCAACTAATGACTTTTCGTACCATTATTTTTCAAAAAGAAAAAAACCTGTAAAAATGGATCAGAAATCACATTCTTTTCTGGTTCATAGTAACCACCCAAGTAATTAAGACAGTAAAAGAAAGCATAACTCTTTTCAGAAACAGTCACAGCTTTCACAAACGGAAAATAAGTTGTTCCACATTTTGGCATGCACCACAAAGAAGCGGAAGTCCTTCCAAGAGGACAACATGCACATCATTTGAGGGACAGTGAAGACAAACATAAGTATGGAAAAATTGTCAAGAAGTGTTACGCTTTTGGTTGGAGCAGTTCACGAAGGCAGTGGTGGAGAAGGCCAAGGCTGGGCTGTGAAGCTGAATTGGTTTTCTTACCTGTTTTTTAGGCACATTGGCTCAGCTTAGTGCAATGCCTTGTGAGACTCTGAAGCATGTTAATTTGCCTATGTAGGCACATATTAAAACAAAGACACGACAGCTATCAGTGACCCACAACTCTCTGTGTACTAATGGATGAGCATATGTTAAAAAATTTCTAAAAGTCCACCACATTGCATCCATATTTCAAGACAAACATTCAGAGAAGAGTTCCCAGGATCACTGACTCTAGCACCTGCCCACTACTACAGAAAAACACTTCCTATTTCTTCCATGGATGTACCAAACTTCAACTGTGAAGTAATCATCCTTCTTGCCATGTCATTAGTTAGATGTCCACTTCAGACACTTGTCTCTTCAATGGTCAGAAACCTGGATTTATTAACAGCTAGATTATTCTTACTTATTCTTGGATAACTTTGCTCTTCAGCTCAATACCTTTTTCCACTTCCTCCACGTTACCCTCACAAGACGTTCAGAGGTAGCATCACATTATCTCTCCCCTACAGCTCAGCTTCTCTAGGCTAAACAAGTTCAGTTCTTCTAGGCAGGTCTCCATTTTTTTTCCTACAGTTATCTCAAGCAAGGAATAATGAAAATGACAGTTTCACATAGCATTAATGAGGGTAACTATTCACATTAGAGGACCAAGAAAAGCCAAGCCCCAACAGTTGGCTTAATGGAAGTGTAAGCCACAGTCTCCACCCAAGCTGAATATGGAGGAGTGGGGGGTGAATCCATGTTGACCGCTCAAGTAGGAATAGAAATACAAACTTCAGTATGCAGGCAAAATACACACATTCAAGAAGGTGTCGAATCCCAGGACTCCACTACCCGCCTACCTCCAGTGATGAGCAGTACTTTGCTCGCTCTCCATATTGCTGAAAGTGATTTTTATTTTTAAAAGTGAAAGTGTTTTTATTAAAAACATAGCATATGAAGTAAGTCTATAACAGGTAAAATACATACATATATCCAAACAAGTCAGAACAGAGCAGATATCAAATGTAGCTAGCTCCATTTAAAACTCTTCCATTACATAACACAAGAAACCTCACCCTTTTAAATATCAAAGCTCCCTTTCCAATCAACCACACGCAGGCAAGAACAGAAAACTTGTGGACTAGCTAACTGCATCCACAAGCAATATTTTAAAGAGAGGAATTACTTAGTAAGTAACTACTCCTTAACAAGTTATCACACGACACAGTAAGAAGAGCCATTAAAAGATTAAGCTAGTAATGGGTTACTACCACATTTATTAATTTTTGTTTCTAACAGAGTTCATCAGTCCTATTGCTCCTACCTTTTCCACAGCACTCCGCAAAAGCAGAACAGCTAACAAAAAATACTTGAAAGGGCCTCCATGTTTTTGTTATCATTTCTATTTTACCACTAGGTGGTGACAGCTCAACACAGATCAGCTTCTACCCCGCTAAGTAAGTGTGAACTGCAACCGGACGATGCAGTTTAACATAAAATTTAAACGTGCGATATGTGCGCTACAAAAAATGAACAATTAACCACTTTGACTGTATAAATTACTGTAGCAAAGACTCACCTGCTTCAATCGCGTCCTTTCATTCTGTCCTTCTCCATTAAAACACTCACGGATGTCTTGAAAAACTCTTCCCGAATCATTCCCTCAAAACAGCCTTTCACCCTGTTTAAAGCTGAGTCACACAGCTCTTGTATACTCTGTAGTCTTGCTGTAGCAGATGCTTCCAAAAAAATCGCAACAGCTCTATCTTTAAATCCTCTTTCCACAGCACTGTTTGTAAGGCTGCTTCTACAAGTCTATTAAAGCTCTCAAAGCTGAGACTGCCACTCTCCGCCCCCACCCCCCAACCCTCCTCTAGATTCCAACAGCAGTTGGAATAGATTGCTTTTAAAAACTGCCCACATCACCACACTTTTTAATCAGAATAAGACCTCAAGTCACAGCCTTCCCCTCAGACCATTCGGCCACAAACCCTAATCCCCACTCCCACTACGGAGAAGCAGCTGAGCAAGGCTCAGGTGAAGCCACTTCTGTTGAAAGGCTTGCACCCAGCAGGCACACAGGGCACACCTGTGCCCCGTTATCATCCCTGGATGCAGCTGTAAAACACTGCTTGGTTTGTGTGTGGATAGGACATATTATCTAACTCTTACNACTACAGAGAAGCAGCTGAGCAAGGCTCAGGTGAAGCCACTTCTGTTGAAAGGCTTGCACCCAGCAGGCACACAGGGCACACCTGTGCCCCGTTATCATCCCTGGATGCAGCTGTAAAACACTGCTTGGTTTGTGTGTGGATAGGACATATTATCTAACTCTTACTGCAAAGACACCGACCTGCAGAATTTTGCTATCCAGTTTTAAAAATCATCTCTTACGTGTTGGTTACAATAAACATTTTGCATTTGTGTGAAGCTGCTTTTGCTGTTAATGTTCCTGCCTGATACATTGCTGGTGATGTTTGTACTCAATCCCTGCAACACCCTCCATGTGGTGAGGCTGCAGCCCCATCTTCCAGTGTGTTCCCTGTAGCCCCTAAAATGGATCATTTCTTTCAGTATCTGCACCTGTATGAGTCTACACTATACTTGCTCAGTTCTACGTATTTTATAAACTGCATTAGGAGCTGCATCTAGACTCAATTCAGCTACTGAGACCATAAAAAGTGGCAAATATGGGAAAAAATGCATGGCTTTTCGATTTTCATATTGCTTACAACTGTATCCATAATAGATGACACTCTGAAATACGATTATGCTTTTTGTATGAGTAGAAACAACTTAATTTCATTTGCTTCTTACCAGGCTTGTATCTGAATAGCTGAAAACAGTTGGCTTTAATTAAATTCCCAGATATAATACTACATATTAAAGGAAAAGGAGTAATATAACAAAACCATAAAAAATATAAATCAATATTTCTAGCTCCAGCATCATCATACTTTACTGCACCAGTGAGGACACTCGAAGCCTTATGACGGTGAAAGAGCAGTGCTAAGACTATTTGGTAGAATATCTTAGAGAAATTTTTTAGTGAGGGGAGTTGCATGGCAAGGTTAAAGACAAAACAACTTACAGAAAATACATAATAGGGGAAACAAAGAAAAAGGACTGAGTGAGTTTGCATTTCCTTTGTATTACACCAACCTTTGCCTGAATGTCTGCATGCAAGTTATTTGTTAACATCTTTTCCAGAAAATTTGTCTCTTTTTTAATCACACCCAATTGCTGCCCCGTAGTTTATAGCTCAGCGTGCATAAAAAGTTTGGAATTAACTGGCCAAGTATATAATTTATGTCAAAGAAAATGAGGAAGAAGGATATAGCAGGTATATTAACTAACAGCATGGCTTAAATAGGTTTCAAACTGAAGCAGAGAAACTTCTACTTAAACCACAAGCAATCCAACATGAAAAATCAATACGAAATCAAGAGTAAAATGCATGGACCATTTCCCAGAAGGGGTAGGATTTCTCACTAGACTGTGAAAGATCCCATGCAGTTCTCTAGTCTGCATCAGAGCACACAAGAGAATGATAAACTCACGAAAAAAAGAGAAAAACAAACCCAGATCCTTGATTAAATAACTTTATCTCCTAAAAGCCTGCTCTTTCTCAGGTAAGCCGTAAAATCATCTGACAGTTCTTAACACTTTGCTGTCTATTCCACCTTGCCCCAGGGTCCAAGCTGGTGCCTCTTCCATGATCTGAGCTTCAGAATGTGAACTGTACAGTACTGGTGTGTCACAACACGTACAGCCTCTCAGACTTTCTACCTGGCTTCAGTGATGGAATAGACATGGACTCTAAGCTAGCAGCAGCCCAAGACCTTGGCCTCATATCTGTCCTGCAGCAAGAAATTCCATGGATTAATTATGGCTTGCATAAAACCAAAACCCGACAACAATGAGAAAACCCAACCCACAAGTCAGTCTTGTATTTAAAAAAAAAAAGTGCCCCAAGTCAAATCTGTCTTTTTCCCAGTGCTTAATCTGTTTCCTTTCAATTCATAGATTTTTCTTCTTGGCTTTGTATTGATCTAAAAGCCACTGAAGTTAATGGAACAATTCTTACTGGTGGCCAAGTTAGACTCTCTAAAGGAGGAGTAATTAGAAACATTCAACACAGGTCTGCACTGTTCAGCACCTGGTCCAGTCTCCAGTACCTCTTAGTAACCCTCGGTTGTAGAAGAGCTACTAAATCATGCAGGGATTCCCAGAAAAGCTTCCCGCACAGCTAACCATTTTCACTGGACATGTTTCTGCTGCATTTTTATAGGATCCTGTTTTCAGGGAGGGAGTTTATGTTGCTATCTTTTTTGTTACCCACCTGCCATGCTCCCTCACTTCATTTCCAAAAGAGAAACAGAGGCCGAGTCTCATTCCTTCAGGCTGCAAGAAATATCACCTGCTTTTCTGGTTGGTATGATAGGGATTTTCTCCCACTGAAGTAAACTCACAGTACTGTCACTTAGTGTGAATGAGGAGGCAATGAAAGCATTTTAAAACATTCCAAGCACAAAATAAAATAAATGTTTGAATAATATTCTCAAATGCTGTTTCAAAAAAAAAAAAAGAGGGAAAATAATAACAACCTCGGGCACAGTCCTCAGTGAACTACAAAGTATAAATAGCTCAGCTGAAAGCAGAACAAAAGTTGGTTTGTGCTATCATGCAGCTGAGCCAAAAATAAAGCTTCTAAATTGCTTTAGAGAATCTCATGATTCTTACAAATCTTAATACCTTAATCTTTTCCCTTAACCTTTCTCCAGCTAGATAAAAGGAATTAAAATAAAGCCTCTGATTCTGAGGAACAGAATGTTTGGTATGTATAGTTGATAAACAGAATAATACTAAGGCTGCGAACATTGAACATTGTCCCATTGTATCAATCTATTTTTTGTAGGTATCACTTAATAAAGTAGAAAAGGTCTGTAATAGACATTTTCCTTGTGTCGTTTTTTCACAGTAATTCCTGTAAAAAAGCCAAGGGTATGAAATAAAAGATATATGAGAATATTTAAATATTTACCTGAAATTTCAGCTAAACAATCAAATTTCAAACCACTCAAGCCTTAAGACAGTGCCAACTAAAAAAGACTCAAAGAAAATAAAATGTTCACTTTATTTTGACCAAAATCAATCACAGAAGCCCAATCCTTTTCATGCCAATGAGACTGCAAAATGGCACAAAAGAAGAAACCAACTAAGAGCAGTCATCCCTGTCCATTATTCTTCTTTCAATTTCTCTCAATTGAAAAAAAATAAGGTTGTATTCATTAAGTATAGTCTGAGCACTCTGCCACCCAGTGTAGCTTATTCTGCATATTTGTTGGTGCTTCTAGAAGCAGAAAATAAAAAGTTGCTCTTTTTCTTCTCTTTCATATGTAAAACCAGAATTATATGGGATGTTTAGACCACCTCTGCTTTTGATACCAGGAATAGCGTAACCTTTTACCTTAAAGAATACAGTGGACCTTTTCATTCATTAGCCATGCCTACTTTTGTCTTTATCCTTTTCTGAAACCAGATAGCAGAAGAGTCTCTCCCATCTGATGCCAAGATATACAGGATGTATATGATAAATAACCTGACGTCTCAGAGTAAGATTATGTTAGTCCATTAAGTGGTCTGAAAAGGCGCAACCTGGTGGAACATCTGATTGATTGATTATTATATGAGTCACTTCATGAACAATGCATGGTGGAATTTATTACCAATAAAGGAATGGTTAAATAAGACTGTCTCCTAAAAAGTCTATGTACTAGTTCCTCATTCAGAAAATTCACAATAACTTAGCTCCAAACAGTGAGAAAAAGTTGATATTCCTGAAGGGGAGTATTTCAGAGAGGCCAATTCTTATCACATTTTCAGAGTTGAAAAGATGCTCCTTTACCAAACAGGCGACCAGTCCATCCTTGCTCAGAACTAGCCTGTGGAAGATTTCCATAAAAACCTCCATTTATCATTCTAAAGCTGTTGGCAAGAGATAAACAGATTGTTTTCTGTGGGAGATGATGACATTGGAGCCACAGAGGACATCGCTTACTAACATCACCCAACACAGACAGTGATCCCGACCCAAATGACATGGAGAGCCTTTCAGATGGCAGGAGCTCCTGTCATGACTTCAGAGTTGTTGCAGGCCAAAAGGCACTACAATCAGAATGCTTCTTGCTGCATTTTTAGTTTGCAGAAGGATTTTTTTTCCCCAAGTGAATAACCTTCTCTATATATTGTACTAGTACTACTTGCTGATTTCGTGGTGCTTTGAATATATGTCCTGTGGTGGCGCTGCTGTAAATAGAAAAGCAGAGTAAAGAAGGTATTAATCATAATTTGCATCCATTAATTTCTTCCCAATGTCTTTGACCAGCTGGAAATCATGCCAGGGCTTTTCTGAAGATGATAAATGAACAACAACTCAGTAAAAAAAGGTATGGAAAAAGCAATATGTATCTAATTCATTAAGGGAGGCATTAACATCATGATAGACTTCAGTACGAAGGAGAAATATTTCTAATGATATCTGCTCAGCATGGTTTACCCTGAATAGCTGCAGTTCTGGTACTCCCACCACCTACTCATTACAACTGCTTCAAAGCAACTTCTAAGAACATTTTTCTCTATTAGAGAAACTGACTCATATATCTGGAAAAAAAAATTATCCTGAACTTTTTTCATCAAAAAATTATGATCTGGTTCAACTGAAAGATTTTGTGGCTCTAATGCCGACATCAGTCAAATTTTCTCACTGTAAAGAAACAAACTTAGCTTATTCTATGTAAAGCTCTTTTCTTTTGAACTCACATTTTGTACCAAATATCAATTCTTCTAGTAGTTCAAACCTGAAAAAAAAACATTTATCTTTGGATTGCATTAAGCAGTTCTCTCAATCTCAAACTGTGCTTTTCCAGTAGTTTTGGAACAACCACCAAAATTAACAGCTGGCTGTTTGCAGATCTCTACTCATCGGCACTAGCAAAGTTGCTACTAATGTGTCAGTAATGCTACTTGAATGAAAAATGGAGATTTCCTTGGACAGTTGTTGAGGTGTCTTCCTTTCAAAGCTGTTGGAAGCTACGCAGTTTTAGAGATGACAAGAAAGAAAATGGCTTGCTCACACTCACTGAGCGAGTGGCAGCCTGGCTGATCTGCCACTGAGACAGATCTCAGCAGTGATGAGCCTGAGACTCTGTGTATCCCTCCAGGAAACCCAGCCCATAGGTGAAAGAAACTCAACACCATTTATCTCTCTTTTAAGTTTTTCTGTCGTTCGAAGCAGCCTTCTCCCCTCGCTGCTCCAGGGGGGAGCTAGATGCATGCAGCTAGCTCTGAATAAGTTGTGAGGAGTTCACAATTCCCAAAAATAGCATTATGTATAGGCAGTAGCTGTGTCTCAGAAGTAGCACAGCTTTGCTTATGTGGCATAATGCCTGCTATAGTTAGCATTGCTTAGTCGGCTAATTAGTCTAGTGAAGGTCCTGTACTAGCACTTGCATATTATTTCCAACTGCAGAGTTAGCTCAGCTGTGGTATCTCTGCATAGTACATCACTGTCCAGAAAAACAGCTGGATTTCTGGTACATCTGTATGGTGATGATCAAGCAGATAAATAACTAATACATATACATATATCTCTGTGGTTTGACTACTTCTCTCTAAAAAAATGTTGCTCCTAAGCTGACTGAGTGAAAGAAGCAATTCTGTCCTTAGATTAGATGTCTCAGGGTAACATATTTGGTGAATATTTTGCCTTACATACATCAGAACATACATCTGTACATTAAAAACATTTGTGTATTACAACTTCAGAAACTTAAATTGTTGCTTTTCATCATATTTCCATAGTTTAAAGCCAATTACTGAGTTGTAAATCAGTCTTCAAAGCAGAAGGTATAGCATATTTGAAAGAATATTTGTATTTTAAAATAGAAAAAAATCGAAGTGGAATCACTGAACCTTTCCAAAATATAATGATCTGATACCTTTAACTTAGGCAATTAATTCAAATATGACTGTTTTATTACATGCTTTTGACATTTCATTTACTAAAATAGTACATGACGATGATCCTAAAATATTACCTGGGGAACTTTCTCATTATCTATCCATGTAAGTGGTCATTTTTCTCCTCTAACAATGAATACCTTATATGGAATAATAATAAGTAAAGGAACTCACGAACTCATACAGTATTTTGATTACAAATTTTTTACTTGAAAAAAAAGACTAGAAATTGCCTAAAATTACAGCATTTATTAAATTAATGAAAAATAAAGATAGCCAACTTGTCACCTCAAATTTCAGAACTGTGAGAGTGAAATTAAGATAACTAAAAAATTATTTAAAAATTCACCCAGAGTATCCCATAGAGCACTGCTAGATGTTTAGAAAAGCTGATGGATTCAATGTCTATGAAATTCAGAAGGTCCATTCCCCCACAGCGTTCCCCTTAGTGAAGTAATTTATTTCTGGCATAAATAGAGTTTTAAGTGTTGTTTCTCATTTGGCAGATTTTTTACTCAATTTGCAGAAATGCATCTTACTACAAAAAGTGAAAGGCAACAAAAAACTGAGCTCAAGCTCTGCTGCGCACAAATGAGAGGCAAGAACAAATGTACCTGCATTCCTCCAGGAAAGGTTAAGGATATTTCTATAACTGACATTGAGCAAAAAGAATAACTCATTTCCTGTGCACCTCTCCAAGAGCACAATGCAGTGAAAGGCCGCTAACAATCAGACCTTCTGCTCTGACAACAGAAGCTACATTCTGTAGTTAACTTCAAATTATTTTATGAGCTACTGAAACCCACTGATACATGTCCCTGTTATGTGAAAAGTCAGTAAGTATTTTATTTCTAGTTCAGTTCAAGTTGAGGAAGATCAAACCTAAAAACTATAAGTAAGTAGGACGCAAAAACTAAGTTTGGAATTTAGCATGGAAACTGCTCAAAAAAATCCCATATATATCTTGCAATTAGAAACAGGACTACTGTACCCTGCTGGTTACTGTAAACAAAATGTTAACAACTCAGTTTGAGATCGCATGCAGAAGATGACTGAGATGACTTCAGTAACTGCATGCAAGTCTGTTGTGTGGACCAGTGGCTCAAAGGACAAAGCTTTGCATCAATTTTATCTGCAGTTCTCAAATCTTCAGAATCCCCAGTCTTGGTGTAAAGTAAACCGTATACTATGCAATCAAAATCTGACAGCCAGAGAAAGTACAACTGTACGATGCTTTGAACAGTCAATATAGATATTGCATGGAGAAGAAGCAAGACATATTTTTATCAGAAAAAAATGACCCAGAAACCAAGGACTTAATTGCTGTTTAAAAATCAATGGCTCACTGAATTGTAGTACCTCTCATAATTGTGAAGGAAGTTCATACAGGTTGAAATAATTTATATAACACCAGCTTAACAAAAATAGAAAGCTTATGGTAATTTATTCTGAGACATTTAATAAGCTAAGATTAATAGTAGTAGTAGTAAAAAATTACAAGACTGGAATATAAAGCAGATGGCATTTCAAAGGTCTGATCAAAAATGGATCAATGGACTTTACGACACTGATCTCCTTCTTTACGATACTGAACTCTTCTGAAGTCCTACAAAGGTTCTGAAACAAGTGACAGTATAGTTTTGGCCTATGTCAAAGCACTTCAATCCCTATACAAACAGTAGACTCAGCAAGATCTTGCTCCTAAAAACAAAATCAGAAACACTGATGCTATTACAGAAACCTGTCCTGTGTGGGTGGACCCACTGGAACCCAGTAGATAAAGGTGGTTTAATGGGTAACTCCCATTAAACCCTGTAATTGCCAAGGTCCTTACACCTAACTGTGGAAAAAGACATAGTAGCAAAACCGGGCTTTGTTTCACAATACATGTTTAAAGGTAACTTGCTAACAGGCTATTTCCAAGAGGTATAAACAGTTCCAAATTGCAAATGAAAGTAAGATTTTATCCTTCACCCTATACACAGAACAATAATAGCAGTTCTTGCAACTCAGTATTTAGTCATATTTCACTTCATAGTATTTTTGAATATGGAAAACAAGTATTTCTTATAAAATGAGGGGAAACGGAACAAACATGCTAGCTACATGTGACTTGAATAGTATATTCAATAAAGATTTGATACCCTAAAATTTTCAAAAACATCATTTACATTTCCTAAGCATATGAGAAATCTGGACACCTGTTGTACAACACACATGCTCCACTGCCTTCTGTAGGACATACTCACTTATTTATTGGATTCTGTCAACTTCTAGATAAAGAACTGATGTTTTGACATTCCCAAGTAGGTATAATCTCTTCTGCCTAATGTTCAAGGGTTTTACTTCAGTGCATAAACTCCAAGATCTTTAAGTCAAGATTCAGGATAGAATTTAGATACTGTCTTTATATACATTTATATCCAACGATAAAAGCACAATGCCATTAACAAGGGCAACAATCAGTCCTATCTCCTTGATACTTGTACAAGGACCATATAACTGCCGCAGCCTTAAAGAATACAGAATTTCAAATTACAAGTGTGAGTCTCACACACAACGAAAATAAAAAACATCACTCTAGGGAGGGGTGGAGGGGGGAACCAAGAAAATTCCCCTTTTCCATTGCAACTTTTAAGAACTTGTGAGAAGGGCACATTTTGAATATGCCTCCAGTCACAGCCATTCAGATCAATGTTGCAGCTCCTGATCAGGAAACTCCAGCAGGGTTTGCCCTGTCCTGAGGTGGTGTCTTCCTTTACAAGTTTTCCCTTGGGTCATTAAGGTATACAGTTTTTCTTCTAGTTTGTGACTGAATGCAGCGACTTGTTATCCCAACCAAATAGTTTCTGCTAACTTTGTTTCAATATGTCCTAACAATCACCATTAATTAATTCCAATCACTTATTCCATTTAATTAATTCCAAATCAAGGTTTCCATCACTAAACAATTCCTAACACCTTTAACACCATTTCTGTATGATCTGGAGATGGCTGTAAATACTGCAGTATGAGTCTCTAGGTATAATATTACATGAAATATGCTTCAGCAATCTAGGTGTGTCGAACAAAAGCTTAGATACTTTTGGAGGTTTTGTCTAACCTGAAAAGATACAACAATCCATTTCTGATGAATACTGAAGAATACGGAATATGGATGCAATTGGCTAGATATTCAGCAAAGTACCCACTGCCAATTTTGTCAGTGGCAGATAGGTTTATTTCAGACAGCAGGAAAAAACCTAATCTAGCAATGTCTTGCCATCTTTGTGACTGAACGCACAACTGTAGATATCTGGTCTATAGGATACACTGTAGGTAGTTCTTACGTCTTGTGCAATCCACAGAAAATAGAGAAGTGATAAAATAACATTCTGAATGGGGTACAAGTAAAAATCTTTTGAACTCAAGACTACTTTATAGGATATCATACGTAAGAAAAGAAATTAAGTCCAGTAAACCCCACACTATCCAGTGAGGCCCATCTACTACTGTCAAGAAATATCCAGGAACACTGTGGATCTTCAGAGAAAATAATTAGAATGATTTCCTGATCACTTATCATCGACATTGTTCATTACCAATACTCCTATCATACATTTTGCCACATCTACACCAGTATCAAAGCTCACGAGAATAAAATCTTTCTGAGGGATTCAGCTGTTTCCATAAATTTCTCTATTAATCCCCTTTAAAAATGTCAGGTAGATAACTTAAATAATATCAAACTTGCCTTGCAATTCTTTCTTTTAAACTACAAGGTTTAATATGTTGAGATGTTCCAGAACAAAGTAACGTTATACTAATGTCAGTGACTGCAAAATATTGATCTTATTATTTACCCAGATTTGCAGAACACAAATGTATCAATTGTGTATCAATTAAAATTACACTTATTAGATAGTTTATAATGGGAAATAAAAAATCACATGTTCATATACCCAACTCTTTGTGCCAACACATTATCTTTATCCCATTAAAGAGTCTTATGCCATCTGTACCATCTGTGACACCAGCTGGTACATTGGTCCAAAAATATCTCTTCAATTATAGTATACTGATTAGTTTTTAGTATAGAATCAATTGTAGCTTAACTGAATTATAAAAATTTTTTTTTCTCATTTCTGTGATTAGATTTTGGTAATCAAAATTCAAAAACTTCCTGTTCTTTTCCTAAGATTTGGAGATTTCATAATTTGCTTCACATAAAGTGAAGTAAACAAACAGTGAAAGAGGGGATATCAGTTAAACAAGTTTGTTATTGGGACATTGTTCAAAATGAGACACTAACAATTTCTAGCAAAAATCAGATAAGGAGCTCTTTTTCCCAAAAATTCTCCTTCTAAACAAAACAGCATATAATAAAATGCAACTTTACGAAGCCAACAGACGGGTGATATTTTGTTTTCCTACATAAAGATTTATCTTATTCAGTATAGAGTTATTTTTATAAAGCAAATGGAATTAAATTCCTGCTATGATTAACCTCACAGCAAGATTTGCATTCATTTCCTCAAGCCAAGATTTAGTATTACACAATTAACCGAAGGGTGTAAATCCTTCTGCACCCCTCACACCTTCCACACTTTGTATCTATAGGGTCTGTTCTTTTGATCAATCCCCTTACCCCTACCTTTAAGCAGAACTACATGCCAAGATCCGAGTTTTACGCTATAAATTCTTCACATTCGGAAATTTTGCCATATATATGAATTACATAGGAAGTATACATCAAAAGAACAGTACTGTGATCATAAATACCAATAGCATCAGTTCAGCCCCTTTCTACATATGCATTATGTTGCGACCTTTTAATGACACAATCATGTGCTATGGTTTGAACAGTAGTTTCTTTTTATAAGTTAATTTAATTCATGGATATTACTTACTTACCAAATTCAAAACTTCACTCTTTCTACATTTTGTACCCTCATAATTTACTTACCAAACATTATTGAAAATCTGAGCTGAAAATACAATTTTCTATGATGTACATCACTACAGTGTCTGAGTGCTTCACAAACATTACTCCATTTATATTCGTAACATCCCTGTGAGATGAGAGGGTATTATTATACCTACTTTACACAGAACAGAGGCACAGTGAGATTAAGATCAAAGGTATTGATTAATTTGGGCACTTGGTAGGAAACTCATTTTCACAATGCTTAATACACAGCCTTTCATATATGTTCAAAGCCAAGTTAGTAATGCTGAAAGTGCTCAATATTCTGCAAATCAAACCCTAAGGATTCAATCAAGAAATACAAGAAATGCACAGTGTCAATCCCTAAAGTTTGTTTTAACTGACTTCTCCAACATCACACAGGAACTGTGGCAGAAGAAATCCAGTTCTCCAGTAAAAATTAACCATATGGACCTCTTTTCTATATCTTGTTTTGTTCATTACTTTCTAAGTTATTCAGTCAACAACTCAGGAACTGCACTGCTGTCTTCCTTACAAACATTTCTATAAATCTTTTCATTAACTGGGAGTTTCCACTCTGTTTACTAAAAAGTAGAGTTTTTTTTTATTTCAGGCACAATCGACAGCTAAGAAACCGATAGCTGCAGTACGTTATTCTGCCCCCAAATAATTCAAACTAGAGATGGAATAATTTCTGGGATTACATACAACTTCTCACAGCAGAGAATATTCAGATTCAGAAACACAAGTATCAATTTTAAGTTATTGTAGGGACATACTGTGATGTTTCTTCTCCTCCATCTAAGCTTGATTTTTCTCTTTGGTCATTTTTCATCTCAGTTGCATCAGAAGTGGTATGGACTAAGGGACATTAAAGCAGTCAAACTATCATATCTTAGGAGTAGCTCTTGTCGACTGAAGGGTATTAAGTTAAAATTTTACTTCGCAACCAGCAAAGGTAACCACAAACATGTGCAAAGATAAACACAGATACATTTATAACAGCTCAGCTGATAGATACTGAAAAGCTGTAGTATTTTTATGGCTTTAAATATATGTATCTATGTGACATATAACAAGGAAGTCAGATGAAGTGATGCTAGTTATATTCAGAGGAACTTGGTGATGTGAATTGACGGAGGTTTACATACTATGTATTCTTGCTGTTCGTCACACTTGCTGTTACATTCAAGACAACCTTAACCCAAGCACCTGCTTAGGCCAGAAGCAGGTAATGAAACCAGCTTCACATTTCTGTTGCCCCTAGACCTTGAGTTCTTGTATTGTCAGAAATAGGTTTTCTTTACTGTTGGGAATGATGACCCTAACTCACCCAAGTATCTTGCTTTTGCACTCACAGGGCCAAAGATATCACAAATTAAATGACGTATTAGAAAAGGATATTTAGTATTACAGGTATCAAACTTATTCAATTTGTTCGCCTATTCTAATTCTTCTTTTTCCAGCCTGTACAACAAAGAAATCAGGTTAGCCTCAAAGGTGGAGGGTTACAGAGAACAGTACAAAAAGTGCTTAGGTAGTTCAGTATTTCCAACACCATTTTTTGTGACATATGTGAAATCAAGTTTGCCTTCTGCTTTGCTACACAGTACAGGTTTGTTGGCATTTGATTGAGGTGATCCACAAAATGCAGTTGCAGCGTTGCCACATATGGCTAATACAGTCATTGTGCCCGCTAAATATTTAGACGGCTCGAAGAAGAACTCCAGTTCCTTACAAACTTTTTCTTAGTCTCCTGCACATAGAAATGATGAATAAGAAAGCTGAAGAACAACTAAGAACATATCTCCTTGCCAAGAAGATAATGCTACTCGAAGGAACAGCGGGGAGGTCCCAGCATGATGGCATTATTGCAGCAATGAAGAGCACCAAGTCCTCCCACTTATCCATTTTGGGCTGAAAGGAGGGCAAATCTATTCTGTCAGAACTGTTACCTGCCAGAAGAACTGTCAGGACCACACTGCAGACTCCAACGGAAAAAAACATTCAAGAAAGGTGACAGTAGCAATAAATTAAATTGAAAAAAAAAAGGAGGGGGGGGGCAAACAAAGCAACATGTAATTTTGTTGTTCTAGTCATTCTAGTTTATTTGTTTCCTACTGTTTTTCCCTCCTTTCTTCTGCCCTAACTTTCCACTTCTAAGATATGTTGGTTTTCCTTTTAATTTGATCTTTTGTGAAAAGTTATCCAGTCATAATGCTTCACCCTGGCAAAAAAAAAAAAAAAAAAAAAAAGAAAAAAAA
>VZSC01013943.1:691069-702144 GCA_013398225.1 Steatornis caripensis
AAAAAAAAAAAAAAAAAAAAAAGGAAAAAAGCTGGCTTTGCATACTTTAAAGGAGCTGCTTCTGACAAATTACTTGATCTGCAGTAGAAGGGCTCCTTCTAGTCACAGATTTTTTTCCAGGGACAGATGCTCGCAAACACAGTTGTGTTATATTGCCCTAATGTTCAGTACACTTCAGTAAACAAAATGCAGATACCATTAACCACAACAAACTCAGTTCTTTAAGGGCCATACCATTTATAAAAAAAACATTCAGAGCCAGCATTTAATCTGGAATACTCTCAATATATTTAGCCATTTAAATTGCTGGAATAATGCCCAGATGGAAAGTGGCAAGATATTTAAAGATTGATTCCATTTTCTAAGTATGCCATGAATATAAAAGTCCTTCCACTTAATCTAATACACTTCTTCAGCCTATTAGTTTTTGATTGATAGAATGTCTTGAAATAAAAAAGCAGCAGTTGGCAGACATAGTAGAAATCAAAGATACTGTGAGTACAGGGACTAAATAGAAGTATATATTGGTTTCATAATGGATATATTTTAGGTTCCCAAAAGTGGTGATCGACTACATTTATTATATTCCACACCTTTGATTGCTAGAGCTTGATTTTTAAGTAACAGATTTTCAATAAATTAGCAACTTTTTTATTTTTTAAATGGGACACTGACCTTTGTATAACAATGAAGGAAAATCTGGGGAAACAAAATTAGACATCAGATTTTCAAATGGAGAGGTCAGAACTTCATAGTTTGCTTTTGTGTTCAGAGTATGTAGTATCTATCTTGTATTGCAATGGATCATTTTAAAATATCTGTATGTTATTGAAGCAGCAACTCCAATTCTACTAGAGAAACAAGGAAAATTAGAGAAACAATTATATTTCTGATATAACTAGCTGATTAAAGACCAGTTAATCAGGTATTCCTTTCACTCTTTGGCCAAATTCCAGAAGATGCTAGGATTGTTTTTTCTAACAGTTTAAACTGAATTAAGAATAAGGTGATCATTGGTAAGTAGGATTAATTATCTTAATGGAAAAATAAGCAATATGCAGAGTCCAGAGTGACATCCCTGGAAAAGTTCCAGTCAGCTCGATGGTTCCTCATGCTTTTTATATGCAAAGAAAACACACATTCAGTATGATTAATCAAAAAAAAAAAAGAATCTGTTCAAAGCTCTTAATTAGAGCTAGTTTAAAACTGTGCACTGTCTCTTAGGAAGCTTATGCAAACTGCTTGGTGCTAACACTGGTCAGTAGGAAAAGAAAGAATAGAGAAGCAAAGGGCATAAAAAGCTTGGGAGTTCAACATGCTCTTCTGTAAATGTAGAATTTTTAGGCAGCAATCTGCCATGAGTTAATGCTTCATCTTCCAATATCATGTCCCTCCTAGTAACCGCAATGCTGGGATTACAAAGGTGGCAACTGCAGGAAACCATGAAAATCCATTCTGACATAAAGGAAACAAACTTCCAAGAAAAAAGGAGAAACATACCTTGTTGTGTCATGTCTGTATAGTCAGGGAAGTATAAAGCAGAAACTCCATAAAGCGGTGCACTTACATTTTTCTGAGCCATGTTTCTCAGGGGTTAACTGTGGAGCATATTCAATCCTTTGAATGTCAAACCCTGAGGAAATCTAATTCCCATGAAATATCCTTCTTCTTACAAGCACATTCACTCTAAGGAGAACTGACTTCACAATTTGCACTTTGCAACTTGCTATCTTTGTATTAAGCATCTTTTAAAACTCAGTTATGGGTAATACTTACTTTTATAGGCACTAATAACTGTTTCAAGGGCTCTGAAGAGGCATGCATGAATTCTACCCAAACTGTAAACCAGTGGTTATTGCAAGATTTGTGCAATTTTACTTTTAAACTTTGAAATGTTTAAAAACTTTCATCTATGTATGTACAAAGTACATTTTTGTCATGACTGTGACCTTTAAGTATAATTTTAAAAATTTAAGAGGTATTAAAAACTTCAGAAGTTGTATGTTTAGGTTTTTTCTAAGAGAATTTAGGAGACTGATTATTAAACTTTCTCAAGCCAAAGATGATGCTACGTAAATTTATATGTGCTTGTCAGACCCTCACATTTTCATTAGCTACACACGTTGCCCAATTTAGCAAGTCTGTATACAAATACAGCAAAAGCCCTTTTCAAAACATTAATCACTCTGGAATGATTCTAAGTTTTTGATTCTAAGAATCAATGTTCTTCCAATTCCCCTTTTAATGACCTGAAGGATAACAAACATTCCTGCAAAATACACTTTCCTGTTAATTTGTGCCATTAACTATTACTGCTTCCCTGAAGAGAGTATTAGAAGCTGTCTTGAGATTAGATCACTCCGTGCTACAAATTTAAAAGAAAATTACATTCACCAGCGAGAGCCTCTAATTCTATTGCCATGATTTGTCTTTCAGAGTTAACATTCGGCAAGAAGGGAACAAACTACGAGGCTCCACTTTTTGCCAGGACTCTTAATACAAACTCCTTTATCTGATATTATAATGGGTGAATATGCTTTGGTGGAAAACAAAACAAAAATATTAAAAATATATTATTTTCCCTTACCTTTTTTGCTTTTCTTTCCACCGTGTTTTATTAGCATTTTTTAAACAATCTTTCCATACCTAGTAAATATGAACAGCTACATATCTATTTTAATACAGCGCATTATTTAGCTAAGAACAGAGTCCTATATTGGTTTGAAGGAAAAAAAAAGTTAAATAAATGAAAAAGCTCACTACTTGCAACACTTTTACAAACAAATGGAATATATCCACATTCTCCATCCAGTTCAGTGACTTGAAAAGATACGTACATACAATGTATGCAATACTTGTTGAGAAGGTGAAATATTTGTAACATAAAATGGAACATTTGCACAGTGAGCCAGGAAGCGTAAGGCAGCACAAAACCTCAACTTATTAGAGCTGAATGACAAAACAGTGTTAATTCATAGTTCACTGTAATTAAAGAAATACCTAAAGCAATACTGAGCAATGCTCATTGTCCCTGGAAAAAGTTATTAAAAGACACACAGTGAATTAGGTTTCAATCCTTGTAACTTTTATTAGGTTTAGCAGCTAGCTTACCTAAGATTAACATATTCACCAATAACATCATCATAAAATTGTAAAACATTTCCATAAATATTTGAAACAGACCAAATGGGCTAAACATTGCTCATTTCAAATTCCCAAGTAAATTTCTCTTCTTGTAGTCCTTACAAAATAAAGATTTCTGTATTGCTTAAAACCATGAAACATTCAGTTTTTAAATGGATTTCCATGTTTGTCTTCAGAGCGTAAAACCTCAGATACGTTAATCTCTTCAGTGGTTAATACATGTAGCAATAGGCTGCAAAACCTGCTTATTGAGCATTCAGGAAAGGTATCACACAGCATGATCTAATTATTTACACATACACCACCTAGAATGGAAAGAAGAGGGTCTGACAAGGGACATGATCCCTGGTCTTTCTCTTTCTCCCACCTCTCCTTCCCTTCCTCCATATCTCTCTCTCTCTCTTTTTCCTTATCTTAGAGGCTTTCAGACTCAAAACAGCAAAGTCATATGAACTTCAGTTCTATGGGCACATAGGACAAATTTTTCCTAGTGCCCATATGAAGGTCTATGAATTTACATCTCATGATGTAAATTTGTATATTCAATAGAAACCCAACATTGTTCAAGGCATCTGGGGAAAAAAAAATCCTAGGAAAACTACATGGTCTGAGATGTGACTGGATTTCAAAGTATTGCTCAACATATTTGCATAGGAGAAGAAAAGGTAAACAGACCACAGGGGACAAACAATTATCCTATTCACAAGAAATCCATATTTCAAAAAAACAGTACTGAGAATTTCCAGCATGAAATTTTTGAGTTATTCAAGGTCTGAGAGTATATGAATTACCCTATGGAGAGCAGAACGTTTAACTAGTTCTCAAATGACTTGGGCAATTTTTTTCTTTAAATATTTTGTCAAAGGTACTATTTGACAGGGAAAAATAAACACATTGATAGACATCTTGGAATTATTCCTGAATTATTCATAACTCAACTCATAAATATGTGGTTTGAGGAAATGCAAACAATTTAAAGAAGTTTAAAAATTAACAGTTGTTAATCTGTAATATTTTTAGCAGACGCAATGCAGCGTCAGCAGTACAATTCCACCAAATTTATCTTAGCGACAGACAACTTGCTGTCCTCTTGGAGTCTCTCATTTGCATGTTATACAATCTGCAGCAGAACGCATATTCATGGCATGGAATAACTGGGAAAGACGCATAACTGCCCTAGGTTAACTGAGTAGGTTGCCAATTTAGTGAGGAGATACTTCAGTGTTGCTCATTTTTAAAAATGAAACCCTCCAGTTTTTCAACGCATGCTTTAAACTTGGGCCCAGAGCTCATTGCTGTATCGAGCTCTCACTGATGTATATATACATGGTGGTAGTCAGAACCTGTTCCTGAAGCCCTGGTTACATGATATCTACTCTCTGAAACTACTGTGTGAGGGAACTAGTCAAATTTCGGAGCTATAAGCATTGACTAAAATAGTGTCTTCAGCGTGGAATTGTTTCTCATCAACAACTATGTTATTTCATCTACTTTTCTTTGAAATACAGTAAGCTGGGTTTTTTTTTTAATTCTCTTGTTCTTCCTTTGGAGCAATCACTACTGCATTAAATTCACGCAGTTTAAATACTGCTTAGAAAAGAGTTGATTGCAATTATTTTTCTAGCATTTATGCTATGTTGTTCTTATTTCCATGAGAGATTTTGAAGCAGGAAGACATACCCGGTGCCAGGTCATTCTAAGATTTTATCATATGAGTGAAGACCATTCATTCTGAAAACAGTTAAATCATCTGAACATTGCAGTAAATCAAATATTTATTTTCCATTTATATTCATAAATGGAAATTGTCTCTGAAAGTGTAACTAATTATATAAAGTTAAAACAAGATGTTGGCAAACTCAGTTTCAAGATCATACAAATAAACTAAAATAGGAAAATAAAAGAAGGTACATTTAGATAGTAGGAAGAAATTCTTCACGATGAAGGTGGTGAGACACTAGAAGGGGTTGCCCAGAGCAGTTGTGGACGCCCCCTCCCTGGAAGTGTTCAAGGCCAGATTGGATGGGCCTTTGAGCAACCTGGTCTAGTGGAAGGTGTCCTGCCTATGGCAAGGGGGTTTGTAACTAGATGATCTTTAAGGTCTTTTCCAACCTAAACCATTGTATGATTCTATGATTATAGAGGAAAAATAAAGCCTGTTTTAAAAGAAAGATCAAATATACATTACTTTACAGTATTTCCAGCTACAAACTGTTATAATGGCAGTAATTTACCAAATAATTCAGTATTTGCTGTTTTCATTATTTTTAAAAAATATGAACAAAAATATTTCAGTTGTTTTTTAAGTATAAAACTGCAAGCCTCAACTGCCTAATGTCTGGGTTTTTACCACTTTACCAGTTTAAGGTAGCTTAAGACAACCCGTGGGGAATCTGATTTGCACAAAGGAATACCTAAGTGGGAACAAGCCACCACAACGTCATTTGCAAGCTTACCTTCATCCTGCCAAGTATCTCAGTAGTCAGGTGCTCTGTAGCTACCATAGCACTGTCATGGGTACTAGGAGGAAGGTTAAATTACAGCAGACCTCTGGCTGACTTAACTTATTCTAGAGAACGGATGAGGATCTCCATGGCCAAGCCTAGGGGGTTTCAGAAATGCCCCACTTGTGTATATGTATGAAATCTTACCTAGCTGTGGATCATGAACTCAGTGGGAAACATCATATACGTGTGTTACAGCTGTCAGTAATAAAGTTGGCTCTAGTAATAAAGTTCAACAAAACTTATTCAGCCAGTGGGATCACCTTGGACAACAGAACAGTGCTGAAAAAGGTACCTCAGGATGTCAGTCTTCTTGATCCTGATAAATATTCAAAGGTTCTTGTAGAGGTATCCCTACGGAAATATGCTTTCTATCATTTGGTACTAGATAAAGCAAAATTAATAGCTTCATTTTGAGTTAACTGTGTGTCAGATTCTGATTTTGTCTCTGCCGGAGTAACCTAGAGTAACTTATTTGAGCCTAATTTATACAGTGATTCCTATATCTGCTAATTCACGTTACCAAGACAAAATAAATCTTTAATTCTACCATTACTTATCAACTGTTTTAAGACCTTTTCCAGCGGTGCAAATAATTAGACAGTTTAAAGGTAATGAAGAATCAGAACCATTAAATTCAGCGCAAGTTGCTTTAGATTCACAGACCATTTCTAGAAAGCTGCTTTCTTAGGCCTACTGAGATTGCTGATAAATAGCCCAATAAAAACACTTCTAAAATTCCCCTGAACAAAAGGATGAGTGTATTGGAAGGGTTACAAGAAATTCATTTTTGCTTAATTAGCTCTGGCAACAATACAGAAAATAAACAAAACTGCAAAGAATTATAAGTACAAACTGATACAGTAATCGGAAATCAAACATATATTTACTAAACCATAGTATGTGTGGTGATTAAAGCAGCCGTTTGTTGGAAATATTAGCCTAAAGCTTTAAAAATGAGTGGCCAAGAATAGCTAAATGATTATCCTCAGATTAAAAGGCATATCAAACCTATTTACTTGGATAATACAGGGATAAGGGCAGTTTAAAACCAGAAGAATGTTGTATTTAACCAACCAATGTTTTCTAAATGCTAAGCTAAATAAAATAACATATCACTCATGATATGGTGACTTAGCTCTTCACAACAAAACAATGTAATGCATTTTTTTCATTCTGTTTGACAGAAATTCAATATACTGAGGACCTGGTTTTTTGTTGTCATAAAATATNCTAAGCTACTGGAGCATATCCTTTAAAGTAAACGTGTAAATAAAATAACATATCACTCATGATATGGTGACTTAGCTCTTCACAACAAAACAATGTAATGCATTTTTTTCATTCTGTTTGACAGAAATTCAATATACTGAGGACCTGGTTTTTTGTTGTCATAAAATATGTGCAAGGGAATGAAAAATGCTGCCAAAACACAAAAGAGTTGTTTGAGGCAGTGTTTTTTGTTTGGTTTTACATAATCTTGCAAAGTACAAATATGATAGCAAAAAGAGGAATCAGTGCTGAATAAAATCCTTAAAAGTGTATATGTTCCTGAGGAAAATAATGTGAAGCAGATTAACCATCACTTTAGGATGGTTGCCATTTAATTTACTATTCATGAAAGAGTTAGACTTCCAATGGGTGAGATATTTCACAGCCAACTTCCAATTTAAAAAGAAGTATTTCTTTCAGTATTTATTAATAAATACAGTACATAGCATCATTATCTATAAAAGTGACAAGATGTTACTTTTCTACATTTCCTCAAAGACAAAGGGATTGATCATGTAATTTCCATGTAAATATACTCTCACAGTGATCAAAGGAGTTTTTACTCATCTAAACAGATTTTTGGTTAGGCTCAGATAATTTGATAGATTTAATTACTGAGATTTTACATTTATTCATTCATCTTCTGATTGAAAGATCTTTTTTTTTTGCAGACCTTCTCTGCAGACCATGTATTTTGATGTGCTGCAAAATGAGTGCTCATGCAGTACAATTATTTATATCACATTAAGATAAAGCACCTTCAATCAAAGCTGTACCATTTTTAATCTCTTTGCACAATAGTCCCAAGACAGTAGACACTTTTGTACCTGTAACTTGACTGATGCTAAATTCAGTAACACCATTGTGTCAAAAATTCAGAGTTCTTGGAAAGACAACAATTTCTCCTACACTAAAGATTTCAATAGGAAAGGTACCTTTAGAGCTCAAACTTTTCCAGGCAAAAATTCGCTTTATCAAGCAGCAATTCCTAAGCAATTTCTTGCAGTTTGCAGGTTTCTGATGGTACTGTTGCAAATCTTCATTCTCTTCATGTGTTTTCTTCTCAGGGGCTAACACTTCCATCCTAAACAAAAACTTAATCTTTAGTTTTCCTGAAGGATACATACACAACTTAAATCCGTAGACTGGGGGTAAGGGAGGTGGGGGGAGAAGGGAGGAGATGGATTCAGGATAAAAGAAAAAGCTTTAGAGCCTCATTAACTATTATTCTTAGCTCACACATTCTTAGTATTAATTAACTTAAATTGAATTATTGTATTCATATTCTTTCATTTGAATTATTTATCTGGAACACTAACATATTTATAAATAATTCAGACGGGGAAAAAATCAGATTTTATCTACTATTTTTAAAAACTTCGATTTTACTTAAATGATATAAATTGTATAACATCTTTAGATGGTAAATAAATATTTACCTCTTACCTTAGTCAGTTGTTTAGGTAAAGTAAATAATGTAATCCTCTACGTACGAACCTATTATCCTTCCTATCTTAGCTTGCCTTATATCAGTGTCATAAAGGAGAGCTGCATTCCTCTAGCTGTTATTGAAAGACAGCTGCTCTACCCAGAAAAGATGAATAGTTGGGTTTCTGTGCTGCCTTAATGCCACTGTCACTCAAATGCAAAAAAGCAGCTGAGCCACTTAAAGTCAGTTGTACACTTGGGGACCATTTCTCTACACTACCTTCTGATTCACATAGGCAGACTAATAAATTTCTGTATGGCATTATTTTTCTTGATAAACTGCCATTTTAAAGGAGCCGGGGGCCATTAACAACAACCAATACCAAATAGGACCTAACCAAAGCCCTACTCAGGGGCCACAAACCCAAGAAAAGGCACCTACCCAGTGCTCCAGGACTTTTATGCTACTCCAAGGTCATGCAGTAGTCCTAAACAGCTTGCTCTTCAGCGAGCTCCAGCCTGAGATGCCGAGGAGATGACTGCTGCTGAGGACACAACCAAACTGCAAGCCGCTGCAGCCCTTTGACAACCAGCCATAGACTGCATCAGGGAATTACTCTAATTACAAATAACTGCACCCAGCCAGGAGCAGGACACCAAAGTGGTCCCTATTTCACACCCCTCCTTCTCCCTCACACCGCACTCTCTCCTGCAATCTGAATCTAACAACATTAAACACAATTTAAGTTCTGAAGACAGAAAGTAGGAAAGAGTCAAAGAAAAAAAAAAAAATTGGCATTGATCACAGTACATACCAGCGCAAGGAATGAAGCTGACTTTACAATTGTAAACTTACTGCTTCCTAAAGAAAGAAAGCATGATGTAACACAAGACCTCACTGCATGCATTTGTGTCAGGAGTTTGTATTGATTACGCAAAACAATCAAGGAACAAGTTTCTATTTCATGAAATTTATTTTTTAAAAGATACTAGAACTCCAAAGTTTTTTTAATCAGTCAGCTTTCCTTCTAACTGAATTAATCCCAACGCCGATTACATAAATTTGCAAGTTTCACGTATGTGAAATTTCCTGCATGCATTTGAACTATTTTACTTTGTGCAAAACGTTACACACAAAACCCCATACCTACCTATAACAACTGGAGACATCTCAGATCTATCAGCATAGGCTAGGATGGAGTTTTTTAAGAGCAGTAATTCCACTTCTGGAAACAGCCTATCAATCAGCAGCGAATTCAGTTCATAACAGCAGAGGAGCACGGGCCTTAACCACTGATTTTTAGGCAGTCAAAGTAAAGGGGAGCACTACCATTCAGATTCATATCTAGGGATATGTTTCAGGCTCATCGCTATTTAGAACTGAACGAGGCTTGAATTTGCACTGTTGGAACAGCACTTGCCGGTATCAGGTCCTTTGAGTCCCACGGCATGACACAGCATTCCAGTCATGGCTGTATTCCCATCACAAGCAGCTACCAAAGTGAGCTGAATTTCAATCTGGTAACAGAGTTTTTGAAACTTCTGAAACTTCAGCAGAGAAACTTCTTCCAGTTTAAGCATATTTCACACCTCTCTTATCTTATATCTTTCAAAGGTGCCGTTCTGAAAATAAATATTAATTTTACATTGGCATTTTACTGTGCTATGAAATACATTTTCACCACAAAAGTTTCAGTCTGAATTTCCCGATGACTCCTGGAACAGAATTTTGAGTTGCAAGAGTAAAGCACAAATGCTAGTTATTGCATAGAAATAAAAGCTATTTTCAAAAGGTAAGGCTCTTAACTATTTCTACATTCTGCCTTCGAATGAAACTAATGTACTCTAGAAATTAGAGTTCATCCGTCTGAAAACTGGAAGTTTGCTTCTGATAAGAGTCTGTGAGGGGCATCCTCAGCAAGTCACTCATCTTCTCTGGTGGAACACACCTATATCACTCCTGTCTAGTGCAAAGAGAAAACCAATACTAAGCCCAGCAGAACTGGAATATAGCATCATGTAATATAGCTCCAAACAGCCAAAAGTTGAAAGCGTTGCTGAATTAATTTAAGTTCAAGTTTTCTTGATATAAACCTTCAGAGAAACTGCCTGCCCATGTAAAGGTCAGCTACAAAATCCTTGATACTCCAGCTCAAATGAATGCTAGCCCTCATGACACGTTCTGTAACACTCCTCAGAGTGCCAGTTCAGAGCTGCCTCATCTCAGAGATTCATTAATCCAAAGGTAGTGTGAACGGGGAAGCAGACACAGGAACTGAGACGAGCATCTGGGAAAATTATGCTGTGACTGGACAGTAAGCAGAAGTCCATACTGCCTAGACATGGAGCAACTGCTCATACGCAATGGGTGAGGGTTGCTGGACATATCTCCATATTAGCATTTGAATAAGGTCTTCAGGAGGGACAAGAATACAGAGGAGCTTTGACAGCTATGAAAGCACAAATTTGATGACACTATTCAAGAGGATATGGAGAGGTAGAACCCTTGCTGAAATCTTCAGGATTTGCTCATGTGCAGCTAAAAACCATGTCTTATTTGCCATAATGTGAACAACTTCACTTGCGATTTAACTCTAGAAGGAAGCATTTTTCTAAAAATGTTTTAGAAGATGTCAAAGGATTGAGATTACACCCTATCTGTTTCCTTACTTCAAACCTTAATCAACTCCATAGCAATTTTCTTCTATAATAGAAGTATACATGAAT
>VZSC01013943.1:702264-722669 GCA_013398225.1 Steatornis caripensis
GTTCTTTGCAGTGCTAGAATTAGCTTAGAATTATGTTAGAATTTAAAAATAAAATAAAATAAAAATAAATAAAATAAAATAATAAATAAATAAATAATAAAATAAAATAAAATAAAACTTAAAATAAACTTGAGCTGTAGAAATGTAAAGTTCAAGGCACCATTGAATTTTTCCAAACAAATGATACTGCACCTCGTGTATCCATAATACTTCATTGATAAAAGAAATCAACATAACTACTGGTAGTGAATTCCACATTTACAAACCCAAGGACTGTAAAAAATCCATTATGTGCAATACTAGAGAAAAATTGGCCATGTCGTAAGTAAAATCAGAAAAGTATCATGTGTGGAAAGAATTTCAATCCAGGCTGCACAGCATCCTTCCTTTCCCTAAATACACTGAATCATTGAGGCTAAATGAAAAAGGGAGCCAAAGAGCGCTCTGGGAGTACATTAACTGTGGGTGATCAGTAGAAGGCTGAACCCTTCAGCATGTTCAAATGAGCAGCCAGTTTCTGAAATTACTCCAGGTTGTTCAGGGAGCACCTATAGGGGACTGGTACCCAGAAGTTACTAGGCCTGAGCAACCTCAGGATCTGGGGATGGGGAGATCTTCCACTGGGAGTGAGCAGTGAAACAGGCAGGAAAGAAAATAAACAGAACTATGTATTAGTGGGAGGATCAACAACTGGACAAATGTGGAGAAAAGATCTGCAAAAATCCTGCAATGGTTTGAGCCCTTACTCACATGTTACTGCAGAAGTAACCAGGAACCTTCACTCATCCTGATCACGTGCCTCTAGTCAGGGAAGGCAAACTTTTTACTGACGCAGTAACAGTGCATGGAGATTGGGACTGCCTAAAGAAAGCAGATTTTTGCTGTTCCGTGTTATCAGATTTCATCTGTAATCAGTTAGAGCCAAAAATAAAACTGGGCTTCTGTATAAAAAGTTGCTAATTTCCTATTGATGGTTAAAGAGCTGCTTTTATGAGTGATCTAAATCATGTCAGTTAAAAACTCCAGAGAGTCACAAGCTGATGAATCATATAAATGCTATGAGATGCCACACAGCTACAGGCATTTTGAGGAATATTTATTGGAGGTAGAAGGGAATGGCTTTCAACTGAGTGTACATGAACATGGCTGCAATAATAGCATGCATGCAAGTTGTCTCTTACTACTGTTTGATCTGATTTGAACTTCGGGAATATGGAAGTGAACTTTGGGTGGACTTACTGAAAACTAAACAATTCTTCATTTGATAATGAAATAGCAGTTGGAAAGAACAGGGGCATCATTATAGAGTGAGAAATGGCTCAGGAATACTCCAGATGAAACAGTCAAAACTGACATGGCATCTACGTGTTTTTTTGGGGAGTATCTTTACAGAACTGGTTAGTTGGATTAGTTGATTACTCTAGCACAACTACTTCAAGAACCTTCAGAGATGCCTACATGGTCTCGCAAGGCTCTTGAAGAAAGAAATTGTTTAATGTCAAAGATGAACCTAGGTTAAACCAGCGATGTCAGCTGAAAACTTTAGGCTGCTAGAGATTGCAGCTGTAAGTTAAGAAATGAATACTGAAAAACTGGGCAAGGTTACAGAATCCAGTTCTGGGTGAATGTGTGGGTGACTGCTGACATATTAAGGAATATTACAATGAGATGCTTCAGAGAAAAAGCAGGGCTTGGTTTGGTTTTGTTTTTTCTCAGCAGAAGCAGTTTTTAATACCATTTTATGATATGCGATTTTTGCAGATGAAGGAAAGGATTCCTGAGTGGAAAGGAAAATTTCATTCTCTTTCTGTAAAATGAAAGATGGAACAGAAAAATGTTGGAAGAAAAAATATATCAGCTATTTATTTACCCCCATTGTACAGTGTTCTCTAAGGTTTTGCTGTTGCATTACGTTGAGCTCTGTTAACATCTTTTTATGAAGATCTTTTCAACATGCTTGTTTGTCTATTTATAGGCAAAAAATGACAGTTGGATAAATATCAGGAATCAAAAGCTTCCTGTATGCTTTAATATTGATTAAAATTTTGGGTTCTGCTTTTGTCAAAAGAAAACAAACAGGCAAATCTTAATTTAACTTGAACATAGTGATGAGTTGAGCAGTGCCAGTCACTCTGGGAAATCTGTGAGCATTTCAAAATATCCCACAAATATTGGGAGAAATGCTATTTTTGTTTTTTCTCACCTCACACGGGTCATCCTCCTTGATGTCTGAAATGTGTACAGGTCTTGCCTGTTCATGCATGGTGAATCTCTGTATTGTAAATGAAGAGCAAAGAAAAGAAATAGGAATAGTGGGGCAGAATGGCACTGGAATTCTTTTGGTTTATTTAGCTTTGTACTCTTTGTTGGGACAGTGCAGGTTAATAACTGATTTCAGCTTTTATTCAGGTTGCCTGGATTAGAAGGAGAACACTGGTGTTCACACACATTATGTCACAGCACCTGTGGGCAGTGCCAGTGACAGGAACACATNTATTGGGGCAGCATGGCACTGGAATTCTTTTGGTTTATTTAGCTTTGTACTCTTTGTTGGGACAGTGCAGGTTAATAACTGATTTCAGCTTTTATTCAGGTTGCCTGGATTAGAAGGAGAACACTGGTGTTCACACACATTATGTCACAGCATCTGTGGGCAGTGCCAGTGACAGGAACACATTTTGACACCATCAACAATCATTTGACTGCAGCAAGAACAATGAGCAACATAAGCGAGAGCAAGTATTTGTGGGTGGGAATTTCAGAGAGCTCCTTTGCTGTGCCAGAGGAATTTCATGTCGTAATGAGCCCTCTTGGGGTTATAGATATAATGAGATGATCTCTCACTGGATGATTCAGTAGCTGTACTAAACCGAGAGACAGGGTTTACCTCCTGTCAGATTACAGTGATAAGAGAGATGACTATGATTCTGATATGGGCAGAAAGGATTTTAATGTTAATCAATTGTTAATGTTAATTAAAACATTCCTGCTTGCTCTCAGCATTTGTCTGGGGTGTATATATATTCTACCCCAACTGGTTAAAGTGACATGTTATTAGATGTTCAGTGGCAAAAAAATATTTCTCAGCAAACAGAAATATAGTCTATTTACTGGTGAAAAAATAGAGTTTTATGGTGCCAAGAAGCTTTCTTGTCAGTAAGTCAGGCCTTAATTCTTACAGGATGCATCACAGGTACAGAGTAACTTTGTGTTATCCAAAATCACAGGAGAAAATTGAGCTATTGAGAGGGATGGAAAAGGATATGCAACCTCTAATAACTTTTTAGTTATTTCTAAAAGGTTTCTTTTCAGAGGCAACTTTACGTTAGCGAATTTGAAAAATCACAGGCCGTTGCTGTGAAAGGCACTGTATTAATGATCCTTAGAAAATATTTTTTGAAAAACTATTCAATATTTTCAGATAGCTGTAAAGATTACCTTGGTTGAGTATTCCAAAATTTAAAAGGTCCATCCTCTGCCACTGAGATGGCCACTGGCAGAGGGAGCTCAGAGGGATCGCTTGGGTAAGGCAAACATGCCAAGACTATACTAAGACGATGCATCTTATTTGTGAGAATGGCATGCTCTGATACTAAAAAAGGGTAGCAACATACCTGGAAGTGCCATCAATAGGGCCATAGCTCATATAGAATTAATGAGTGTATTGGACTGTTTAACTTCCTAAACAACAAATTTTTATCTCATAGTCACAGGATGAATATACTGAAGTATTACATATCTCCATACAAACAGATACTATTTTGTGTATTTGTATATGATGATGCTTTTACAAGAAAAAGACCTCTTTAAAAAGTCTGAAAACTCAAACAGATGGGAATGAAGGCTGATGAGAGCAATTATGGTAGTTTTGTATACAAATTATGGTATGGCTTTGTGTATATTTTGTTAGAAATATTGATAGATCAAGTTGCTACTTTAGAATTAACAGAATGGTAGACTGGTCCTAAACACTGTGAAATCATATTGTCTGTTTGTATCAAAACTAGCATCATAAGTGTATGACATTGAGGAGGATGAATAAAAAGTAGAGGAAATTAATATAAGTGGATTATTTGAGTAATTTCTGTAAACATATGGACATGACAACAAAATGCTTTCAATACTTGAAGTGGGCTTATAAGAAAGATGGGGACAGACTTTTTAGCAGGGCCTGTTAAGATAGGACAAGGAGTAATAGTTTTAAACCAAAAGTGGGCAGGTTTTGACTAGATATAAGGAAGACATTTTTTACAATGAGGGTGGTGAAACACTAGAACAAGTTACTCAGAGAGGTTGTAGATGCCCCATCCCTGGAAACATTCAAGGTCAGGCTGCACAGGGCTCTGAGCAACCTGATCAAGTTGAAGACGTCCCTGCTTGCTGCAGGGGGGGTTGGACTAGATGACCTTTAACAGTCCCTTCCAACCCAAACCATTCTATGACTCTATGGACTTCTAAAGAGAAAGTCCAACTAGAATTTGCTGTTGGAAATTATCTGCTCTTGGTTTAAGTCATTATTTTTACAGGTTTTTACAAGTAATCTCACTTAGCAAGAACAGTATTAATTACATTTTGTAATTTACAGTAATCAGAAAGTTGTAAACAATGTTCTGTATAATAAAAATGCATTCAAAACAGTAAGAGGTATTCATTTTTAGACTGGTCTTGAGTTTATTATATGGACAGGACACAATCATTCCCTGAAGCAGACTCTTACAGGCCCTACATCTACCATGCTTAAAAGCATTAACATAAACAGCAGAAGACTCCCAGTTAACTCACAACTATCGGAGCTCCATTTTAGATGATGATCACTACTTTGGAAAGTGCTACATTTTGCTTTTTGCTCAGGCTCCTAATTAGCCTAATATTTGTCAAATATTCCTAGAAACCATCTGGAATTTCCTTTCTTTGTGGATCTATATCATTTACATGTTATTTATAACTAAAGAATCATGAAACAAATTGTCCGTCCTTATTTTGCGATGTGGTGTTGCCAAAATGCAACAAGAATAAATTTGGCCAGGACATGTATATATTTTTTTTTCCCCTCCATACTTATAGATCATTCAGTACAGGACAGAGAAAAGGTGTTCAGTTCTCACATATCCATTTAATTCATTCTTTATAATGCCACAGAATTAAGAACATATTCAGTAAACCTCATAAGGACAGTGACTGATTTATTAACATCTAAGTAATCAAACGAGTATTAAACTAGCTTGCAAAGCCTTCGCAGACAAATAAAAGAGAAATAAACTACCTCTTCAGCACAACTGAAGGTTGCTTTCCTATCTACTGGATGTTACATCTTTCAGTCACCTTTTGGCAATAGCAAATAACACTTAGTGTGTCACTACACACTATAATAACAGCGTAGCACTGGTAATAAGAAACCTCCAGCTCCTATCCAAAAACCCTGCTTATCAGAGAGCATGCTGCAGATAGGGCAGCCCTACAAATGAAGCTAATTGAACAATGACAAAACAAGTCCATGACCCCTTTCTTTGCCTGCTTGTTTTTATAAACAATTTAGATGTATCTGAAATGATTATTTCTAAGGATTGGTCTCCTTCATCCAAGGTATTTTCAGACATAAACAGCTTAGAATAAGAAAATGTTATAATAAATCATCTACAAAATGAGTTCCTAACTGCTACAAAGCAATCATTATTGCTGTTTCTCACTCACTGAAGAACAGGAACAAAATCTGAATGATTTCAGGCGCTATAATGTCAGGTTGATAAATAGTCCTTTAAATGGTTAAAAAAGAGAAACGCAAAAAAAGAAAGGTAAAGGGGGTGCAACTGACCAGTTAATTGAATAGCTGCAATCAGAAGCTTCTAAGAATTCATTTGACCATGAGAAGTGTTTTATCCATAATATAGTCACTGAAGATGGAGCTTGAGGAGACGGAGGAATACTACTGCACAACACACTTGGGAAGGGAAGAAAAACAGGTCTCATATTTCATTTCAGTTTCAAATAAAATTGATTATGAATCACTAGACAAGAATTTTTATGATTTCATATTTCAGTAGAACATAACTCGTACATTTCATCAAAAAGACATAGAAGTCTCATTTACCAGGGATACACACATTGCTTGGAGACAGCACACATGAATGAGTATGAACACATTTGTCACTTGGATCCCTGGTAAAGTATCAGCTGAACTCTTAAACGATCTTCCAAACTTTGGAGAAAACAATACAGACTACACACAAACTTGCATTTTTAGGCTGCCATATAATGTTGCATTAAATAAAATAATGTTGAAAATTATGGTCTCATTAAACTTCAAGACTATTGCCTTATTATCAGCAAAATAATGACAAACATCTCAAGGACAACAGAATAGGAGATAAAAGCAATACAGGTATTTTCAGACAGACTTTAAAGCCGTGTGTTAATCTGGATACATACACAAAGTAAGCAAAGTTATGAAGTAGGTGAATTAAAAGTAGTAGGTATTTCTGAATTTTAATACAGGCTTTCATATGTTGTCATAAAATTTTACTCTTATGAAACTTCTCAAATAATTTATGTTTTCCTAGATATGAACAGCCTCAAAGATTGAACAGAGGTTGAGAGCATCTAAATTCAGAGTATAATCAACTGCACTATATTGCAGTCACATAAGCATCAAGGCTTGATTCTGTGATACACTGAGCACTTCCAGGTCTTACTGTGGATAACAGAAGGAAGTAGTATTTGGTGTTTTGCAAGATCAGGCTCAAGTCATTATCATACACTGACAAATTATCATTTGAATCTATTTTAGGTTTTTTGCATGTATGGTTTCTTCCTTAACGGTTCTAAAGTGAGACTAAAAACTATAGCAAGTGGAAATTCACATCGCGGTAAGCTGGGAGGAACTCAGGAGGCAGAAACAATGCTGGCAAGAAAAAAGGCATTTATTATTTAAAAAGGTAATAGGAGGAGCCTTTTTGTGCATTTTACATATGGTATTTAATCACATTAATATTTACTAAGTTTAATAAGTGACACCTTTTTTACTGCCTCGTGCAAATAAATTCAACAGAACTACTAGGTCTGCTAACAGATAGCAATTTAAAATTGTCTCTTCTTACACAGTAGCTTTCTCTATTCCTAGGGGTGTCCAGCAGTGTTTTGTCTTTACTAAATTAAACAACATGCATAGCAGTCAAAAATAGTTGCATGTACCATGGATATTAAGAAAAGGGTTCAAGTTGTTTATAAATATTCAGAGGCCAAGCTGATCAATACTTGCAATTTAAGTTCAAGCTGAATCAGCATCTAGCAGCTGAATGCCCCACTTGGCCACCCATACAGATTAAAATGCTTACATTACAAAGACATAGTGTTTGTTGTCAACATGCCTGACAGCAATGGGAACAGAAATCTTCTGTGTTATCACAGAACAGGGAAAGCACAAGCACTGTATGAGAGCAATACCTGTAGTCTTCCACTGGAACAGCTACATCTAATGACAATTGCTTTTTTCTTCTTCTAACTTCTTGGCCTAATTGGAGAGACTAATAGGGCATTTAGTTTGCAAAACTAATAGTTGTGGTGTCTTTTGTGGCTGCAATATCTCAGAGAAAATGAACTGAAATCACACAAAATAGGTTACCAAACAATTAACAACTACAGGTTTACCATTAAAAGAGACAGCTTTAATTAGCACACATAATATCAGCAACTAAAGAAAAACTCTTTAATAACCATGTTCTAGCTATTGATTTTCTATAATAGCCTAATGATCCTTATGCAGTACTAAAAGTGTGGACAAAAGAGTGCCATTGGAATTAGGAACTTCTTATCCATTTATTAATCCTTATCTCAGATTCAAACACACATAAGAATAATTATTTTGAAACTGAAGCACGAAAACACTCTTATACACTTCTGTAAGTGTACACTTAGGGACATAAAAGTGCACTTACACACTTGCATAAGACTCTGTTTTCATTCTTGTGTCCACCTAAAATTTCCTCCTGAGCGTAATGTAACCAAAGTGTACAGCACAGACTACCTACAGTGGTCAACACTTTCCACAATTCCCATAACTGCAACACCTTGGAGCCTTTTCTTCCTTAAAATAATCTTGAAATATTAAAACAGAACTTTTCATTACAGAAAGAAGTTTATTAGCATGGGCCTTAATCTAGTGATATATTTACAAGAGATCATGTCAGGGAAAAGCTGATTATAGTATTAGTTGTGGGGGGAAAGCAGCTTTTTAAAGCGGTTTACCAGGTCAGGACTATTTGAAAACAAAAGTTTGCAATTTGTGGATATTCCAGGTGTGGTTTCACGTTTGATTATGTACTGTCAACATATGTAAAATGCCTGTGCAGGTAGAGCAGTGACAGGGTATTTAGAGTGTTTCTGTGAAATTCTCAAAGCGACCAGTGATACAGGGTACTCGGAAACTGCAGAAAACAGATTTCATCCACAGCATGCCTTATTCTAACACTTCACAATGACAGAAAAAACTCTGCAAGCTTCTAGCTATTTCACCGCTACCTTCCACAAAATCAAAGTTGTCACTTCCTAGTGAACTAGTTAGTAAGCTCTCAGAAATCTCCATATTGTGCTGTTATTGCACAATAGCACTGCAGGAAAGAAACAGAAAAGCTGTAATTTAGTAGTCTCACACTTTCGCAGTCCAGCAGATTTTACATTTGGAAGATGTACTTGAGAGACAAGCAAAAGCCTCATCTTTATCCATATTTATTAAATGAGAGAAAACTCAGTTATTTCTCATTGTTAATCAGTAAGAACCATAATTTCTCATTTTCCTCTTTGGTCATACGTACACATGAAGAACGATTTTCTTTCAAAAAGTGAGACTGGAGTTAGACTGTGCTGATAAAGGATGGAAAATAAGGTAAAATGTTATCTATTTTCATAGTGCTTATGAAGGCAGCATAGTTGGAGACTGTTCATCTTTGATGAATTTTAATAAACTTTAGATTCAGTAACTGCACATTTTGACAGCTGAACAGAGAACAATTGGTTTGTTATGAACCCAAGGAGCCTGAAAAGATATTAGCAAATTATAACTGTTACCTGTCTTAGACATGGGTATTTTTATGCCCCTTCTCTAACAAGTGATATAAAGAGGTCTGACATAGCGCCTTAGCTACATGCTCTGTTGTCACTAGTGTGGTCATCTCCATGAGCTTTCATGTTTGTCTTTCAGCTATGTCTCTGTTCATTAAGCTTTACTGTTTCATAGTTAAGATTCTATTAAACATGAATGGTAGGGGTCACTCATTAATGAGAATGCATCCATGAACAGAGAAGGGATGGGCTCTCGCTCCAACTCGTCAATGATTTTATCAGTAATTTAAAGGACACTNTAAGTTTTACTGTTTCATAGTTAAGATTCTATTAAACATGAATGGTAGGGGTCACTCATTAATGAGAATGCATCCATGAACAGAGAAGGGATGGGCTCTCGCTCCAACTCGTCAATGATTTTATCAGTAATTTAAAGGACACTATTAATTCCTTACATGGACAAATGCAAAGATTGGTGAAATAAGTAATCAGGAAGACATTTTACTATTACAGGATAAACTCACTAAGTTTCTTTTTCAGTTCAGCAGAATGCAAAACAACACTTCTAGGAACAAATAATGGAGAACAAACAATCTTTCTTCAAACAGAAAAACCTAAGACTATACCAGAACAGCATTCTGGTTTAGAGTCCACACTTCCAAAGAGAAGACAAAACAGAGGAGTAACTTCAAAGGGCGACTACAAAGCAAAGGAAGGTAAGGGAAGATACTCACAAACATAAAAGAGATCTGATTATGGAAAATTTTTGAGGCTGATGGACGTGTGGACCAAGTATGATGCAAAAGGTGAAAACTGAAGCTAGACAAATCTTGAAAATAAGATGAAATTTTAGAGTAATTAAATACTAGTGGTGACGTCTTTATCGGTTTGTTTTGCTAAAAACAATAAGCATGTTTGAAACATAAACTATGATCCAGTCTGTGGAAAAAAGACCTCTGATTGAAGAAGGTCAGCTTAGAAGATGACTGCGATCATCTCTGGTGTTTAAAAAATGCTATTTTTTGCAGACAGAAGGAAAGAGCAATACGTTGTTCTCCTCTCATTTCACAGATTGTTTGCAAGGTTACTTTCATTGTCATTAAAAGCTGAAAATATAACTGTAAAAACACATATATGGAACACAGTTCTATAGCAATTTTGTCAGATTTTCTGGCAAATTCCAGAGGTTCTAGCAATGCCTCTAACACCACCTAAATTCCAGCAAATGAATTCAAGATTAATCGGTTTTTCAGGATTAAGTAATTTGTCTGCATTTGCCTGTGTTATCCTTCAGCAAAGAAGAGTGTCAAAGCCCTGTACAAATCTGTATTTAACCAGATGATCATCATTTAGCACTATGTTAAATGCCCAAGTGATTAAAGCACCTGAATAATTGAAGGGATTCCTAATGGAATAATTACAGTAATGTCCTTTACTATATCTCTATTTTCATAGCTTTAGGCAATATCAAGTGGTTCAAATTAATAAACCATCTCATAGATCTGATGGCTTTCCAGCACCTACAGTTCAGTATTTGAAGCTATTGGTTAGGAAGGCAGTCATAAACACTGCAAGTAATAACGAGTTTTCTGACCTTCCAGTGTCATGTAAATTGATGTGTGCCTGACATAGGCAGACTTTACTGCTAAACTCAAAAGCTTTCAGCTTTGTCATTGTCTCCATCTTGTAATTGGATGTGTTAACTCTAAAGAAGACTAAAACAGAAGAGTAAAACCAGGAAACAGAGTTAGGAAGAAGTGAATACTCCTTTTCAAAAATATACATATTTCTAGTCCTCGTAAAAGAAAAATTATTGTCATTTCTCAGTTAAATACTTTATGTCAAACGAGGCTGTATACTACATGCTGGTAATTAATGTATATAGAACTATAATAAAGCTTATTCTCCAGTACCTAGCACTTCAGATTGTAAAAGTCAGGTCCAATTAACGAGCAATAGCCATTCATACCACTTATTTGACTTTTTCTTTTCCCATGCTTTGCTTCTGATACGCTGATTTTCTTTCTTTCTTTCTCATTTTGACTTCTACTCATTTTTCATTCATTTATGGCCGTTCCTAGTTCTCAGTAACTGGGGTCCACCAGCTGAAATATTGTGATTCCCATATTTTGGTATAGCCACTTTCTGTCATATACTGTACAGTCAAGCAGAACAATTCTATTTTACCTTTTGCAATGATAACTGAGCACATTTTAACTGCAGAGTTGGGTAAGCTAAGCATAGTTGGTTTAGCACCATTATTATCCCATATCACAGATCGGTAAACTATGAGACTAAATTAAGGAACTAGCTTAGAAATATTGACAGACCGGAGGGACATCAACAAGCAAAAAAAAATAGTAAGTATGTGCATTGGTAATAATAAAAAATACCCAAATACTCTGGACAATATGGAGGTACTGTAAGGTATGACCTATGTTCCTGATCTGGAGCACCATAGCAGTACTCAGTGTGTATGTTCATGACAGATGATAGCAGCAGCATGATGCCACACACTGATACCCATAGACCATGTTGATACTGCTACATACAGCAGTACAATGAAGTCATATATCAACATTTATATATATTAAACAATAACACAAAAATCCTTTCAATAGACTTAAAGAAAATCCCAACTGTGATTCTATAATGAGGGAGATTGAAATAGGGACAGGAGGAAGTGGACTGAGAAGGAAGGAGAAAGAAGAAATGCTGCTGCAAATAGGATTCTTCCCACCATACCTTTCTTTTTGAATTGAAAATTCAATTTGTGGTGCAAAGTAAATACTGAGAATGAGAGCTAAAGATTCAGGACATGTGACATTATCCAATTCCTGCTTTAATTTCCCATATTAAAATATTCATAAAAGGAAACACTACCAGCCCATGTAATTAATACGACAGTTATTCCACTGCTCCCCAAACTCTTCTTCTGTTATTGCTGTTCGTCTAAGATAAATACTATGAGTTCAGCCCATATTTTGAGAACGTAACACTTTGCAGAGGGATGAGAAGGTGATTTAGCACCCAGACACTCCTCCCAGACTTAATTCTGCACCATGTTAGCATAGCTAAGGATTCTCTGGGCTTCTGATAACTTAGGGTAGTACTGTGGCATTTCCTATAATGACTGGGTCATTATCAAATTCTATTTTGCGTTCCTATATTTCTTTGACAATTAATGGAAACTATACTGTAGCACTGCAAGAGATTGCCTTCATATAACCATCACACATCCAACAGTTCATCTGCATGACACACCACATCAATCTTCACCTTACCACACTAATATATACTACTTTGTACTAACTCAAAATGGCCAAACTAATCCTAAAAATACTTGCACTACTGAATAATCTCCAACCTTGCTAAATGCCTGTCAAAATACTACGTTATTCCCATTTTAAGTGATATATTAAAATATGAGTATATATAGATTTTTACAGCATGACAAATCACTTCTTTCCAGATACTAATTACAGATAAAAAATGTACTTATTGTATTAACAACTCTGTGTTAAAGGATCATGTCAAAAGATTTTCAGAGGGTGTTTCCATGTAGAAACTATGAAGCTAAAAACATCACTACATACCCCTAACTCATCTGCAGGAATTTATAAATTGCAGAATTTTTCATAGTGATGGCAAATGAAGTTTTTATGTTGGAAAGAAATGCCCACCTGAACGAGACAAAAAATTCAAAAATTGCTGTGTTAGAGGGGAGTAAAGAGCAGAGAAGCCATCTGACTTTTGGCTTCCAATTTCCCTCGTTAAACTGAGTGGGTAAATTTCGATTCAATCTACAGTCTTGCAGACAGATGTCCCATCAGAGGGTGATGCAGAATTCCTGCATGTTCTGCCCTGAACTGCCCTCTTCTGGCTACATTTTTGACTTGATTAAGTGCCTAAAGTTAGGCAGTGTGAATGCCTTTTGCTATGTCCATTCAATTTCTATCAGGTCCTAGCACTCACAGGCACTGTGGGGACATGAAATGCAAAAGAGCCATAAAAGTGAAAGTTATATTACTAGCAATGCAATGGAAGCCATTAAAAAGCCATTATCTATCAATAGTTGATGTGCGCTAGTTACTTAGAATGCCCTATTATAAGGGTGTTTGTGAGTGGAGAGGGTAGGCGGGATGGGGTAACTCAAACAACAATACTTCATTGTGGTAAGTGCTGACACTGCTAATTCTTTATGGCAACCACAATATGGTAACCAAACAGTAAAATTTATAATCTGCCAAAAAGACCAGGAGAAAGTTCTACAGTATTTCAGGACTGGTCTGAAGTGGATTGCAAATTCATTTCGCAGAGCACACATTAAAAATGCTCCTGCCTAGAGGCTGTCATCCCTTACTCTACTATAGAAGTACCTAATGGCTTCAGTATATTACATACTATACAAACACATTTTAAGAAACATTTCTTTTTCCTCTGAACCACGATACAAATAGGCAAGATGAACGCCGGGCAGAAGGATGCATCCATTGTCTCCGCTTGACAGATGGGGAACGGAGGCCCAGCGAGACCGAGTGATTTGCCCGAGGCAGCGTGCAGCAGAGCCAGGAATTTGACCTAGACAGCTTGAGTTCCAGACCAATGCCTTCTCTCATTAATATCTGCTTCTTTATGCACTTTTTTTTGCCATAATCAAGCAAGTAAAGGAGCGCTGCTTTGTCCCAGTTCATAGTCTTAAAGTGATATACAGGAGACTAACTTCAAAAATCAGACAATAAATTTTAGGCTGCATTGATTTTAGTTTCTTCCCTCAGCTCCTATGTTCTTTAAACCACCTCCAGTAATTTGATTCAAGTTTTGGAAGGAAGTCCTTTGAGAGCACATGAAACAGTATTTCACTTAAACAACTAATGTGATTTTTCATCAATCAAATATTAAATACTTGAAGAGAAAATAAACTAGAACTATGAGAAATGTTTCTGACGGCAACTCAAAAGATGCACACCTGTGCAGTTCTGCAAACAGACAACAGAATCACTTTTGTGTCACAATACTGAGTGATTAGGTTTCATGTATCATACATCCATCTTCTGAAGTGTGAGAAATGAAAACAACTGTAAATATGGATAAAACAAAAGCACTGTCTTAGATAAGACAGCAGCAGGCAGTATGTGTACCAGCGATTTCTTTACCATTTGTTGCAAGGCAAAAATCACATATATAAACAGTAATGGCCAAATTTTAAAGAGTTCAGACTATCATTATTTTCCAAAGTCTATACAATGTAATAAATTACGAATCTGTGAGCTTTGTTTGACCGAAAGAGAGACTTGTAAAAATAAATTAAAAAAATCAACATGCCAAATATTCAGTTGATAATAATCAGAAGAATTGGAGGAGTGAGGAAACAAAACTCCCTAAATAAACACTAGACTAGTTCACGATTTAACATTATGTAAAAATTTGCAAGGAAATAATGTTATGAGATGTACTAAAAAGGAGACTTAGCTGGTTTTTGTTTTAAGAATAATATTGTTTCTCTGAGTCTTGGGAAATGCACAGTACACTCTGAAGTCCTACTTCTGGAGTACCCGCAAAATGATATCCTCATCTGAAAAAAAGTAATGATGGAAGAAGCAGGGCAAATTAGGCTGCAAAAATAGAGAGGTTACACAATCACCTGGGCATCTATTGATTTTCATAAGCAAGTCCTCAAAATTTGAGCCTATTTACTGAAAGTTAATTATCCACACCAGTCAGCATAGAGAAAGACAAATCATTACTATCGCAAAAGGAATTAAGACCCTTTGAAAAGAAGATAATAAATGCACGTTCTGCATACATACTACAAATGATGAGCAAATTTATACTGGAAATAAATAATGTGAGAGAAAGCAACCTGATAATAAACCCCCAAAATATGAGGAAAAAGTAATGATCTACCTTCTAATTTTATCACAGCCAAAAGAGGCCTTGTGGCAAAAAGTGTCAATTCCAAAGCTGTAGCTTTGTCACTCTGACACTTCTTATAAAACCTAAAAATGAATTTTGAGGCTAATTCATGCAACAGACAAGGGCACTTGAGTGAGAGACTGAATGAAGAGAAATGCTGGTACAATAATTGGTTGCAAGTAATATTTATCAAAACTTTTGGACAATTTGCAGAGAATAATTACCCATGAATAAAAGTGCCTCCTGCCTAGGCAGCTCAAAAATAGGAAAATAATTGCCATCAGAATATTATTCACTGCATTGTTTCGCCTTTTTTCTTTTAACAATGAATGCATTAAGAACTAAGCAACTTTCCCGGGAAAAGGTAAGGAACCGTCAGTCACTAGTGTGGGAGGGAATCAACATATATATTCCTGTCTCCTGAATAACTCTTCTTGCTGTCATACTTTTGCCTTGCTTGCAAAGATGATTTGTTTCCTGGTGTATGTGAGTATTCAAAGTTAGGCAAACAAATCACTTTTAGTTCCAGGCTGCCTATATGGTTGGAGGGGAGTCTACAAGAGTAGTCTGGGGGTAAATAGTTGATCCTTCAAGCCTATTACCAATAAAAACTCTTTGTTCTCTCCCCAAAGTTGTGGGGCTTATAGTTGGAGACTTTTAAGCAGAGCACTAGTTGGTTCTCTGCTAAACAGCTGGGTCTCAGATGTGCTGAAAGCAGCTGAGACCCTACGCTGACGTCAATGAGACCATGCAGAATCAAACCTTTTCTGCACATCTAAAAAGTGTAGTTCAACCCAACCCAGACCTGTTTTCACTGTGAAACTCAAGCATTGTTAACTGTAGGGACATTTTTGCTAGACAAGACTCAACTTTCTGTCTTAATTGCATTGCAAAGTTTTCTTTTTACTAATAAGAAAAGGTCTCTCCCCCTCCATGCTTCATGAGGAAGGCTGAACATATCTCCCCTTCATAAAGACCTGTAAAGTTTCATCCTAACGCAATCAGGATTTAAGAAAATTATAAGTAGACATGAAACATCTGCAGATAAGCGTTATAGTTCATCAGTTGCAGCAGCAGATATAGTTGATTACCGGAATTTGAAAATAGGAAATGTAATGGCAAAGTTTTAGATTAAAGTAATTACACTGGAATAATTATACGGGACTGAGCTCATTATATTACAAGGTAGTTTTAACATCTGTGCCATTTAAAAATATATGCTGACTATTACTGAAGTCTTCCTCAGATACAATATTAAAAGCACATTAATATTCTGAAAGTATCCTTGTGAATACATTGTTTTGTAATCTGGTCAAGCACAAAGTTAATGCATGACAAAAAAGTAATGGTTTATTCTATTGCATTCATAAGGTCACAAAGAAATTTAAAGTATCAAAATACACTAAGGAAACTAAAAGCAAAATATTAAACAATTATTACTTCAGTTAATAGAAAAATATATCAGTCTTTTCTAATGTTATCAATTCTGACAATGTGCAAGATTAGTAATGATTATATGAGAAATACGTAACTTTTAGCACAAACGCTTTTGGATTTAATTCAAGTGTCATACTACTGCTAAGACTTCTGATTCTTAATGTTTACTTGACTCAAACACCAGTTTAGTAGGTAGGGGGAAACAATCAGTTTCAAGCAACTGCTTAAATCCTGATGACGTCAACAACTTTTGAGAAGTCATGTATTTTGCACATTTTACAACAGTATATAAAGAACACTTAATCCTCTTCTGGTAAGTGTAAGACCATCTCAGAATCAGACCCAAACAACTCCTCTCCATCCTCTGGATCTTACAGCTATTTCTCTTCTCTGAGGCTTCATGGCAAATCCTTCCACACTTCCACTGTTCAGCGGTTATAACAGCTTTCATTCAATAAAACATCTGTATGTAGAAAGCCCCATTAATTCCAAGATTTAGCAAATACTTAACCCCCACAGAAGACAGTCTAACACAAGCATTTTTCTAACTGCAACCCTAAGTAAAACAAAATGGAGAGTGAACATTCTCTCCATGACTCTTCAACATGTGTTAATAAGAAACGTCAATTTGAAAATGGATTTATTTTATGTACTTTAACGCTTGAGGAACTGCAGTCTTAAGGTACCCAGAAAACCTGCCAAGATGGGAACCAAGTAGGAGGACACTTTTTGGCTTTGTGTATAATCAGTTCTGAACACAGAAAATTTCTGAACCATAGTTAGCACTCAGTTAAGATTGTGCCAGCCGCCTGAACTTGGCACAGAAAAAAATCTCTCCTTTCAAGTAACTGATAAAGGGAGAGAGATGGGTTTAATGCTGCAGAGCATTAGAATACTTATAAAAAGAAGAAAGTTCAAAGAAAATTCATTTGTATAACCTCCAGCAGTACACATTATTAAAAGCTATCCATACACTGTGCACTGGATGGCTACTGAATTCTCTCACTTAATTTGCACTCAAATTACCACAGCAGTGAGCCTCAAAATAAGAAGGTAGAAGACATATAGGAATCTATTGCTTTAAAACAATCGACTACATTGGTATGGGAAGATAGTAATAGGAAATCTAAGAAGCAAGCAGCAAACCTGAGACACAAACCAGAGTCTCATAATTTCTGATCTGAAGTGGCTTTTCTGGTTTCTCAGAAGCCACCTGCAGCATTTCATTCACTGCCTAATAGTTTTGAGAATCAGATCTTTAGCTCTAAGGGAGCTCTAGAAACTAAATGTCTTTCCCTTCAGAATTTAAAAGATTTTTTTTTCCTTTTGTTTGCATAGCATAACACTAGATATCTCCTTTGTCTTTTCTAAGAAAATAAGTAGCTTTTGTTCTTAATCTCAACCATATTTTTACCTTTTTTCCATATTTGCATATAAAAGAATACGGGTATTTTATTCTACGTACATTGCAGAATGAAACAACCACTCGTGGTAGTAAATTCCACAGACTTTTGATTTTACTTGCACAGGAAATAAAAACACATTTATTTATTTATTCCAGGTATAGATTCAAATATTTATGTATTCAACAATACCTTTCTGATAATGTTAGGAAAAAGTTCAATAATATTGGGAAAATATCCAATATTTGCATATTTGCTATGCCTATTTTTATTATAGCATGTTAACTGTCTATATAAATAGGCTAGATACAGCTCTCCATACAAGAATTTGCTCCATTTAAAAAGAGTCTATCTAGGGCTTCAAATCTAATTTGCTGCCCATTTTCGATCAACACTGCTTAGAATGAAAAAAAAAGCAACATTTGTGCAGTAGCTATGTATCCACTTATTAGCTTATTAATTCCCAGGATTATTAGAAAGTCTTTTAAGTCTTTTAATATCTTGATAGTAAAATTACCTAAATTTTTGAACATCCATTTTAATTTCTGGGTTAACTGAAAAAATATACAGATGGAAACAAATGCACCATGATGTCAGCAGTTCTGACAAACTTAATAGCCACAAAATATGCAACATCAGATTTTTTATACATAAAAACTCTGTATTACAATTTGTAACCAATCCTGAACTTCATTCATAAACTCATCTGATATTTTAAGTAATAAGCAGGGCAAAAATATGGAAAAGTATTAAATAAATTTCCAAGACCCCCAAATCTACTAAAATCTCCATTAATAGATTTCCAATAAGGTGTTCAGGAAGGCATTTTCATCTATTGAAAGGAAGCTAAGTCAGTACCTGCTGGTGCTCTTCAAAAATCATTACTAAAAGACAGTGGTCAGGGTTATCCCACATTTCTAAACAACAGACAAATCCCAGAAGGGTCCAGATCCTTGCCAAAGCCACTTAATACAAACAAATAACTTAATCTAACAAAAGGGTTACTTCAGTCTTAGCAAGACATCCAGTACTACTCAGATATCACTTGGCTAGAAAAATGTTGTAGAAGAAATTCTCTTGAATTCAGCATTTTTGCTTCCTTGAGGCATTCATCTGACAGAAGCCACAACAGGCAAGCACTAATGACAACAAGGTAATCACCTTTTTAAAAAACTGGAACATTAGGATCATTGCCAGTGCTCTCAGTGATACGAAACTGAGCACTGTAAAATTTTCTTGGTCATCTGAGGAGGATCCGAGCTGCAGTACAGATGCTTTGCAATAGTCCCCTGCCCAACTTTGGCACGAGGCTTGGGAATGGGAGAGGAGTGCAAGAAGCAGGTGACTGCATGTAGCAGCACAATGCCATAAAACAGCATTGCCACACAAATCACCCTTGAGGGGCCTGCAGCAGCTGGAATTAAAAGGCTGCAGGCACACCTGAATACCCACTACAGCTTTTGGTCCCCTGGGCTTCAACTTTCAGCTTCTCCCCACAGGCTCTCGGTCCTAAATTTTCTGTAAACTTTAAAGTGTCTGCTTGACTGAAAAAAAAGTTCAGATTAATTTTGCTGTGAACAGTGAATTTCTTATTAGTATATCTAGCATCACTTCAAAAAACTCTACACTGTCGTGGCTTCGTTAACGCATTTACAGTTCTCTTAAGCTGTGGTGTTTCCCAGCAAACTGTATGAACTGGACAGAGTATTTTTTCTTTGTTGTGTCCAAAAAGCATCCAAAGCAGAAGGAAAGCATCAGATTATTTTAGTATTTGAGCCAAAACAGTTTATTGCAATTTAATCACAAAATTATGTCAATTATAGTCTTTTCTTACTTCTGTGAAATTTCAACATAGTCTTGTCTTGCTGTAATGCACAGAATTAATCTTCTCCTGAGCCTTCAAAAGAATCAGACCAAGCAATGACAGTAGTTGTAGAAACAGAGGTTGACATTACAGGTAATCTTCTATCTCCAAAACATTGAAAGCAAACCCCAGTTCTTTTACACAGAAGCCTGAACTCGCCATGACTATAAAAATAATACTGGGCTGAATACAGATTAAAAAAAAATGTGTTCTGAATAAATAGTTTTCAAATGGCCACAGGAGTTTCCTAAGAGGCAAAATGAGAAAGCAAGGAGAAGATTTTTTCATTCCCTTAAAGATAAGCAGATGGGGCTAAAGTAAAGTCAACTTGTCATAAAGCTATGACGTGACCAGTAAAAAAATAGTAATTTATTTTTTCCTTATATTAAGCCTTTACCCCATCTGCAAACCTCTAATATTCATAGCAAAGAACAGACATTTCTCTGCTACACTTGCCAAAACCCTATATACTTGTATGAGGTACCACTGAATGTCTCAATCACAAAAAAAACCCATACAGCCTCTTCTGTTGCTCTTGCCAGGATGATCTTTATTTCATTTGAAATTCATCTTACAAAATGGTTAATAATCTCAAAATTTACTCTCAATCTTCTTTTTATATAGGGAAAACTCACAGGAGAATTTAGGACCCTGCAGTGCACTTTGAACAGTACAATTTTATTTTAGAACAACTGCTATTCTCTGCAGAACCCTTGAAATTTGATGTCAGC
>VZSC01013943.1:722847-744119 GCA_013398225.1 Steatornis caripensis
ATTTCCACAGAGAGAAGCAAAGGATTCGGAATACTATTCTCCCTACCAATGCCTACAGAGTTTTTTTCTTTTCTTTTTGCTGTTTAAGTAAACTATTGACATTAAGAACAGGAAGAAAAATGTCTCTAAAAATGGAATTAATCATCAAGGGAAGTTAAGCACCATAATGCCACTGAAAGTGACTCAATCTTACCTAGTTATCCCATTAAAGGTTGCTGAATTGCACACGGTTTTAGTAAGACTAACTTTCCAAGTCCTCAAGGGTGCAGAACTCTTTCAGGAATCCCTAAGAGATCTATGAATAGAGAATTTGTAAGGGGACGATCTACCATCAATATTTGATTGGCTTTGTTGAAGGTTGAATTATAATTTGAATAGAACAGCAACGCATCCAAGTTACTCCATCTAACACGCTGCACAGCAGTGTTTATTACTTATATGGTGCTCTAAACTTTGGTAGTCTATAGAAAGGAAGTTCTTACACTAACTGAGCAGAAGGATGAACCAGGCAGCCAGGTAATTGGCAAGTTCGTTTAAATACCCCGTTACACATAGACTGTGTAGCATCAGACCTATCCTCTTTCTGCTTGGTTTCTCCTTTCCTGTTAAAGGGAGTTACATCTACAGCACAGATAAACTGCTGGCTCAGCATTTTGAAGACTAAATCACATAGATATGTGGTCATTGTAACCACGTAAGAAAGTACTTCTGATCAAGAAGCAGCGGCAAAGACGGGAAGCTAGACAGGCTCTCTGCCTTTTGCTCTCCACCATTCAATTTTTTTTTCTATTTTCCCTTTTAAATACAGACCTAGTAAGGCTTGATGCAATGTGTATTCATATCAGACATATTTAAGTGTTCAGAAAGGGAAAGAAGAGATATGAAAATTATCCCTTGTTTCAAAAGTTTAAAATACCACATGTGCTTTAAGCAAGTGTTTATAGCACTCATTTCAACATTTCTCTATGTATCTAGATCAAAAGACAGAAGAGCAGTTATAAAATAATCACATAAAACCACAAGAAGTGGCTCTTCAGTAAAAACAATTTAAAATATAAGTGCTTCTACTATTACTAGCTACCAGACTCCTTTCCTAGCTGAACTGCAAATTAATCACAGGATAGTATCCAAGCCTGCTATCATCCACATTAAAGTAATTACAGGCTCATTAGCAATAAACTTCAATTTTAATAAATAACACTTTTTTTTAAAAAGAGAGGAAAAAGTACAGTATCAACTTTCAGTACAAATTATGTCCCAACCTGAAAAGCTAAACTTGGCTGCAAGACAGAATAAACAATATAAAAAGAACAAATTACTTCAATAGTTCTCTGCTCAAAGTCACTGTCGGTTCACTACTTCCAGAGCTTTATGACTGCATTTAAGTGGTTTTAGTTCCTAAAGTTGATGCCCACATACAACACTTAGCGCTGCCTTTAATTAAAGTTTCATGTATCCCCAGATTGCCCCAAGCTAGTATTAAGAGTCATCTGATTTAATGAATACAGAAACCATGGTCTTGAATGGGCTCTACACTAATTTGGTAAAAGGCAGCAAACTAATATAACCAGGCTTTTCTGCATATTCTTTTTCTTGCAGTTTAGAGAAAGGATTTCCATCTTCAGCAGTGATGATCGTGTCTCGGAGACGAGCAAGGGTGCAGGCTCTCTCCTGAGAAAAAATACCTTTAATTCTGATTATTTTCAAGCATAAATTCGGTCAGATTTTACGATTTCTCTCTTCTGTGGATGACTCTACATCTTTGAATTAAAGTGTAATAGCAAACGAGTTCCAAAGGTCCCCATCCCTGCTTTGAGATGTGTCAGTCAGTAGGGTTTTCCAGAAACAAATAATTATACTCGAGTGTCTATAATTCCATGCACACTGTTCTGTGTGGTTCTTGACTTCATGAGTTTGAATAGGACACCTGTCCCAGGCAATTGCATTACTCCCTGCAAAATCCTAACAGCATTTCCTCCATCTCCGGCCTTTTTGGGACTTCACCAAGCAGCACCACAGATGTCTCTTGCAAATATAGCATGTTTCAACAAGCTGGGGCTTGTCAGCTTGGGCAGAAGCTGTTTTTCTGATAGTCTGTTGTCCACAGGAGATTTGCCCAATAAATGTCAATTTCCTTTACTAGCGTGGAACATTTATAATATAGTTATACAATTCTCATGATCAAAACAGAAAATCAGTGAAAAGACTGAAACATTCTGAGCATAGTTCATATCTAGGAAAAAGAAATGGATACTTAGTCAATTTAGTTTATCTTTTTTAGCCAAAAATTACTATCCAATTAGCAGATACAGTATAGGTAGGTGGCATATACTAAAAGCTTAGCATAGTAGTTGCCATGTTTCCAGAATCTCCTTTTTGTGGTTTTTATTCTTACAATATTTGGTGGTTTATTTGAGGCACTGCTGTAGCCAAGCTTCATTATATGGAAATCCTAATTTTCATTTTTAGAAATTAGGGATCTTATTTGCACTTCAAAAGAATAGGATTTTTAAAAATATACAATCTGCTAATAAATAAATTGAAGTGATTGACTGTATATCTCCTCTCTACTAAAATGACTGGTATAGTGTTGACAAGTTCTAACAGAACATTTTTTCAGCACAGAAAGATACTTTGGCCAAATGTCCCACCGAAGTCTTTAGTACAGGGCATACAGGTTTGAAGACATTTATTAAAGTCTGTCTTGCCTTCAAAACTGTTACAGATCTAATGTGCCCCCATTAGGACCATCTCAGGGTACTAACTCTTTTTAAACTCCCATGAGTTTGTAAAATCTAATGGATAATTTTCTTCTGTGTGCTTTCAACACAAAACATAATCTGATAATCAAAATTTGAAATTTAAACTCTTTGGAAAGATTTAAGAGGTCAGGGTTTTTGCAGGTTGAGGCTCTTTTCCCTACTTTTTAGCTGCTTAACAAATGCTTGAAAACAAGGTTAAGTTGATACTATGTTTTAAGAATGAGCAAGTCTCTACGCAATATCGGTTTTGTTTACAAGAAAAGAGAGTTCTGAAAAGTACAAACATTTCAGCTCATGCTCTTCCCTCAAACATTTTTAATGTGTTTTTTATTAACATAATACTTTTCAGCAAGAAAATTTAAGACTTGAAAATTCCCTTTTTCATCAGCATAAAAAAGAAAAATGAACAAAACCATAATCGTGATATCAGTACCCCACCTAGCATTAAATAAGGCCCTAAGAGAAACAGAACTTCAAGTAAGGTGAAAATTTCCTGTATTTTCAAATAAAGGTGAAGAGAAAAATGTACTACTATAATTCTAAAGTAGTAGTTCTGGCTTGTATTATGATACAATCACCAAATATTTTTCTTTCAAAAATAGGCTAATATTGACCGGAGCTCAGCTGTGCAGCTTCCTGTCTTCAACTAGTAACTGCAAAATTCCTCAACTTCACTAGAGACATCTTCTCTGTTCAAGTTAATACACAATCCTATAGCATCTGTTCTGACTGCATTTAAGTGGGTCATTATGTAACATCTAGATGCTGCTGCTGTGGGCTATAACACATTAAGAAACTTACAAAATCATTTACAGTGAAAAATGTAAGAGAGCTCCAGAACCCCTTATTTGGTTTACGTTTTCCCTGGGAAAAGATGACAACTTAGCGCGCATCCCAGACTCAGGTTCTGAAAATTTCTGTAAAACCCAGTATAAACAGGTATGTTTATTTAACTCCACCTGACCTACTCGGTTCATGTGGAGATACTATAGATGTACCATGCAAGCAAGTAAGTACCATACACACACAGTGAAACAGGAAACAAAAACAGTTTAATTTTCTTGCATGCTATACATGCATGTGCATACAGATCCAACATTTCCACGCTACAGTTCAAATCTCCAGCTATTGATGCCCACCTAGGCCACTGAAGGCTCTTCACAAAAACAAGAGACCAACAAGGTTGAACAGATAGATCAGGAGAAATGGCTAAAAGGACAGATCCCATTCTACAAGGGTTCTACATACAAAACTAACAAGAGTCCTAACAGATAAGGAAATTGTACTGACAAAAGAGTTTATTCTCAAAATTAGTTTCAGATTGATCATGGCAATAATATGTAATGCTTGAGTGCCTACATTTTTTATTATATTAAAAACTGTTCTTTTTGACATGTTTATGTGTTGCTCTAATAGAGAACTGAATTACTTAACACTGAACACCTAAAACCATTCATTTCCAATCCACAAACTATTAGTTACATAGTGCATCTAACAATGCAGAACCACTCTTCCAATTTAAGACATAACTATAGTCTTCCCTGCCATTTGCTTAAAAATATTCATCCAGTTTTCTCTTCTCCTCAGTGAGGACTGTCCCTGGAATAACTTTTAAATACAAAACTATGCATAGAAATGTAAACAAAGCCAAAAAATGCAGTAATTTTTGGGCCACAAAACCACAAGTATCCCTAGAAATTTAATTACAATTAATAACTGTACTATAATGACACTTAAAAAAAATGCTGTCCATTTCTAGTCACAGACTCACAGAATGGTTGAGGTGGAAGGTACGTCCAGAGGTCATCCAGGCCAACATTCCCTGTTCAAGTAGTGTTACCTAGAGCAAGTTGTCCAGAACTATGTCACGGTGGCTTTTGAATATCTCCAAGGAGGGAGACTGCACAACCTCCCCGGGCAACGTGTGCCAGTGTTCAGCCTAACACTAAAAAAGTGTTTACTTATTTTCAGAGGGAACCTCCTGTGTTTCAGTTTGTGCCTGTTGCCTCTGGTTCTGTCACTGGGTGCCACTGAAAAGAGCCTGGCTCTGTCCTCTAAGCACTCTCCCTTAAAGTATTGATCTACATTGATGAGATCCCCCATGAGCCTTCTCATCTCCAGGCTGANCACTAAAAAAGTGTTTACTTATTTTCAGAGGGAACCTCCTGTGTTTCAGTTTGTGCCTGTTGCCTCTGGTTCTGTCACTGGGTGCCACTGAAAAGAGCCTGGCTCTGTCCTCTAAGCACTCTCCCTTAAAGTATTGATCTACATTGATGAGATCCCCCATGAGCCTTCTCATCTCCGGGCTAAACAGTTCCAGCTCTCAGCCTTTCCAGCTCTCAGCCTTTCCTCATAGGAGAGATGCTCCAGTCCATTCATCATCTTCATGGATCTTCACTGGACTCGCTCCAGTATGTCTACTTCTCCTTTGTACTGGGGAGCCCAGAACTGGACACAGTACTCCCTCCAGGTGTGGCCTCATCAGTATTGAGTAGAAACTTTCAGTCACTTTGAGGCTTCAAGAAATTACCATTAGTAATTTCAACTTTTAGCCTCCATTATGGAAGAGCTTTCCGCTTACACAATTCTTGGAAAAACAAATCTGTGTGTTTTTTCTTAAGTTAACTAAATTTGAGACAAGGAATGAAGTCTTCATGTATTTAAGATTTTAATATGTTTTTCACAGTAGGCTGAGATGGCATTTATGTGAGCTAAGAATAAATCTGGTAGCTGCGTCATCTCTGAAATAATTGGATTTAGAAGCAATTTAGCAAAGTATAAAAGAAGTATAATCACTCTGAACATAAATTTGATACCTTAACACAGAAAGACATTGCAAGGTGTAGGTTTTGAGTTTGAAAATAAGACAAAGATGAAATTAAGTGAATTTGGCTTTGTGGTCATTTCTATAGCAAGCAGCGGTAATATTAGATTTCATAGTTATAGTGTGCAAGGAAAACCCTACCCAATTGCTATAATCAAACTCTAAGTGTATTTACAAACATTCCTGAAACATTCAGTGAGCTGTGCTTTGGCACAGTATTTTAAAAGTCCCAATTCTAGCGTTATAACAAACCAATGTAATTTATAAAATTAGTCAACCTTCACACAGATTTACACTCTTTGCAGTGCTATTGTCTTAGTTTTCTTCCTGGGTTTTTAGTTACTTTGTATATTCTCTCTCAACAAGTAATTGCATTCTGAAACACAGAAATTACAAAACGCTACCAGCATGTGTCTGCATGATGCTGCAGAACACAGTCAGAGATACAGCCAATCTAAGATGGTGTATTTACTAAGTCCAGCACTGAAATTCTAGCACACATGCATTCTAGTTTTAAAACCTGTAACGTTTAATTTTGACACAGCTATACATTTTCCTATTCAAGAAGGCATTTAGCTCATGGGAGTTCTGTACTGTGTTCTGTACATGTGCCATTCCACAGTCACAACTAAATGAGCACCTTGAATACACACAATTAATTGCAAATTGTCAACCAGGCAAGTGATAGTAGCTATCAAATAGTGAGGAACAGCTTCTGCTCAATGATGCTGATGCTTGGTGATGGTGATTAGATGCTAGGAAAATCTCTGACAGAGAATTTGGCTATGACAAGACACAATTTTGGTGATGTTAGTATCTTCTCGGAATATTTCACTCTATTTTAATAAATCCTAAAATACATAGGCTTAATCTTTAACAAACATCCCTAAAATATTAGGATGCTGCCTAAGCATGCCTCCATAAATTCCAGGAGCTAGGGAGGATCAGATTTGAATTCTGCCAAAGAGATGAAACTGTAATTCAACAAACTCACCCAATTTCTGGGCCTCTGGAGAACAGGAAATCTCCCACAGTGCTGTCTGAAGTGTGGACATACTAGCATTTCCATTCAGGTCAGGAATGTGCTTGTGCAGAAGTCACCTAATAGTCCCCAGTTACCATGTTTTGGTTCACATCACAGCACGCACTTGGAATGCACAAATTGGATTCTTTTAGATGAAACTAAGTGGGAAGATGTGCTCCAGAAGCTCACTTTATGCACTCCAACTATTAGCACGCATTTAGGCAATTGGACTAGACTAGAGTTAGTCTGAAGTAAACCCCGGTAAAATTCCTACTCATTATTACTCAGTAACCCCATTTCACACTGCAAGTCTGAGCTACTATTTCCCAAATTCAGGCATAGCCCAAATGCCTAGACTGAGAAAGTTATGATCTTCCTACTAAGACTTCTCAATTTAATTTCTCTATCAGTTACGATCCACTCTTCAAGACTTGAGAAAGTGTCCAGTAATTTTATTGTAAGATGGTAAGAATTCTGATGAAAAAGCATTGTGAATCTATTGTCCAAGGAACAATGTAGTTCTCCTCCGCACAGTACTATCAAAGGTACATGATTACTGGCTTAATAAAAGACTAATGACTAGACTAATAAAAACTTATATCAGAACAGGCACAACAAATAGAATTCATCATACGCTTTACTTCCAGCTAAGGTCAAGTGTCTGACAAAGCTGTTCTGAAGGAAAAGGGCAATGCTAGGCTGATATACTTGTAGAACATTTAAAATACAATTCAAAGGGAGAATAAATGCTGCGAAGTCAAAGGCACACAATGTATAAAATACATTACTTGTGATGAATTTTAACAAAGTAATTGTCAATCAAAACACTGTGAAGTTGGCAAAGTATACAGCAAAGGAGATGAAGTTATATATACATATAAAAATCAAGTGTAACATTTTCCTAGCAAGGCCAATACAGAAATGTTGAATGGTGTAAAGTCAGAGTGCCAGCTCTGTGCCTCTAGAGGACTGCCTGATAAAAGCTGCTGCCTGGGCTCATTAAAATAGCTTTACCACATCTCACAACTGAATTCAAACACACAGTTTAATTTATTAACATCCACAGATGAGCTATCACAGAACTCTCCTGGAACTACAAGCTTAAAGAACCATATCCCTAAACTATCAAACTATAAAAATGAATTTGGAAGAGATAGATAATAAATCCTCTATGGTAATTTGCATGCAAGTGCCATTCTAGTGGTGGTTTTAATCAGGCACTGGACAAAAGTTAAATACTTTTGGAGTATGTACAGCAAAAATTACAACTAGAAAGGCTTAAGCTGGTGCAGAAGTTAAAGTACATGACATCTTTCTTGATTAAAGCTTCCTAGATACATCACCCTTGAAAAATGAGAGAGGAATTGAGCACATCCTATTTTATCTTTATAATAACATTTGGTAAAGACACTCATATAAAGCAGAGGGACACCTTTTCAAGTGTGAGATGGTACAGCGCTGATAAAAATAATTTGAATAAGAAGTGTTTGGAACTTCAAATGCTTCGCTATTTCCGGTGACATTGACTTTACATGCTAAAAAATTGTTTAAAGTAACTTTCTTCAGTTTTTATTTATGGAAGAGAGAACTAAGATGTTCTTGCTAAATATGAAATGTTCAAGAGCTGAAATATCCTTAGAAAAGATACTGTTCACAAAAAGGTCACTGACAAAGTTTCCTCCTTATTTCTGTAATTCCTTTCTGAAGATCCAAATCCAATAGCTGGAAAGCTGTGCAAGTTGAAGCTATACCTATCTATTCTATTTATTTGGAATATCTGATCAGACCATAAAAGAGAAGTTCTAGAGGCCCTCGAAGACCCCTGTAATCTTTCATCAAGCTTCCCATAGAAATGAGATAAAGTTGACGGTTGTTATTTCTTGTAAGACCATCCCAAATTCTTGAGAGCTGCTTCATCCAAAGGTAAAAGATTTGCTGTACTGCAAGGATGTAACTTACTCTACAGTGATTGCTCCTCAGACACAACAGGTACTGGGAGCTGCTGATCTCACCTCCACGGAAGCAGTACCTCCTACAGAGATCTTGTAGGATGGGAAGAATTACCAGCAACAGGGGTAAGCTGGAATCTCTCCTATGTGCAAGGCAGAAACTCCTGGAGCTAAGCTGAAATCTGTACCCTACTTTTATTTTTCCAATTTCAAGTACTGTAGTCAGTAAGCTTCCAACAGGTTTGGAAGTCAGAAGAAAAAAAACAACACTCAAAGAGTAGTCTGTAAAGTAGAAGACATCAAGTAGATTTCCAGAAAAACAATCTATCTTGTAGAAACAGAATGGAGAAAAGCTATTTCAGTAACACCTGTGTATCTGGGAAGTCTGACACTGCTGAACATGTTAAATCACAGGCTGAAGACAGGTGAAAGGCTGCTTGCAAAAGGGGCAGCAGCTCATACTTGAAAAGTATAAACACAACAAAATTCTGTAAGATATACCAAATAATGTTTTTTTCCTATTCAGTACTGTAAAATCTTGGCTAGGTATTTTATCCATGTTGTGTACCAGGCTTTAAATGTAAGAAGATTTACTTTAGAACTAGGAAAAAGTTTGTACCAGGAAAGATAAATTCTGGAGTAGATTACCTAGTGATGTTATGAAGCACCTAGTACTGGTGGATTATAAGTACAATAGACAAAAAGCTGTCTGAACTACCATATAAATATTTGATCCTGCCCTGGGCCATCAAGATAAATAATAACACTTCTTAACTTCTCTTCCAAACTATTTCTCCATGATTCCATGGTTTTTATTACTTTTATCTGAAAACTACAAATGAAATCCATTGTAATAGAATTTTTGAGCTGGATTTTGCATCAGCCTTCTGCCCCGAGTAGGCTGTATGGATTACATAAGTATGTAATCAGCCTGGTTAGTCACTGTCTGCCTAGCATTCGGAGACAAATATAAACATAAAAACTTGACTGAGTATATGGGTATTCATTTTATCTTCAGTTGGTGTGTTCAGTTTTTTTCTTAAAATACAAGTTGCTCAAATCATGGTATTACACAAGAATCTCAGCATTCCTTGAAAAAGCTTTGTTTTCCAGAAAACAAATAATTACCTGACTCTTAAAAAGAAGAAGTTGTCATTTCGGTGGTTTGAATTGGAAATAATCTCCAGCATTCTGAGCAGCGAAATAGATTCTTTTTTGATAACACTGTTTCTTATATTCTTTCACATTATATTAGCACTACATGATTATATTAGCATTACAAGGTGTTTTGATAGTAGTTGTGTATTCTCTAAAGCCACAGTCTATCTTATTTGGTTAATGAAATTTCACACTATGCAGAAGAGAGAAAAGCTTTATTTCTTCCCTTCTCTGTAAGAGGTTTCAGAATCAGAAGCACCCAAGCCAACTGTTCAAACACTTACAACCAATTAAATTTCTTAAGTGTAACAGAATGATTCTCAGTTGCAAACACTACACTGTATTGCAACTCTTGTAAGATCATAAACTGTTGTTTCTAATCATAATGAAACAGGCACTGATGGATCAAGAAGATCTATATCAATTGCTTCAGTGCAAGGTGCATTTAATCAATACACACTCGTCTTGGAACACAAAACAATCATTTTAGTGTTACTGCAACAAGAAACCAGTATCATTTTATCTAATTAACTGTATGTTTACTATTGAATACATTTATTCTAACACTACACCTGCAAAAGTGAAGATATACCATCTACACGTTCAGCATTGTAAGTTGCCACTTACAGGCAGCTGTTTGATAATGCCATCACAACTTTTTATTGTTTTCAGCGAGGAATTAGTCTCTTAGCTGACTGTACTTTGTGATGCAGCATATAAGTGAAAACACAACATGAACGTTTTGGGCTCTTGAAAGGAAAAACACACACAAAAAAAGCATACTTTCTTCTGAATTCTTTAATTTAAAATGCCCAACAAATTGTCGGTCTAGTAATAATTTAAAGTGCTGTTGATTAACGTGACTGTTGATAAAACATGGCTTAATAAGATGTTAGAAATTTGCTGACATTTTTCAGATAGCTTTACATTCCATTCTGAACAGGTCAAAACGTTCTTGCTTTTGCATTTCTAAGTATAGGCAATCGTTTTCGAATCCTAGTAAAGTAAAACATACGGTTAAATTATGAGCAGAGTTGTTATTTTTTTTTCATACAACATGGGGTTTTAGGCGAATACTCTCCATACCTTCAGGAAGGAAAAAAATTTACTGATTCTCAAGAAATCTGAGATGACTCAAAGACTTTAGTAAAAAGAAGTGATCATGTAAGTCTATATTGAAACATAGAATNTGAATCCTAGTAAAGTAAAACATATGGTTAAATTATGAGCAGAGTTGTTATTTTTTTTCATACAACATGGGGTTTTAGGCGAATACTCTCCATACCTTCAGGAAGGAAAAAAATTTACTGATTCTCAAGAAATCTGAGATGACTCAAAGACTTTAGTAAAAAGAAGTGATCATGTAAGTCTATATTGAAACATAGAATTGTTTTATTCTATTTTAGTATCAGAAAATCAGCCAAATGCAAACAAAACATGCAACTGAAGCAAAGATTTTTTACTAGTCTAAATAATGTCTAAGTGCTGTACAACCCTGCAAGCTAAGTAATTAAGCAAGGTAGTCAAGTATGAATCTGTATAATTTTAAGTCCTGCTAGCTCACGTGTTTAATAAAGATTTAAAGTACTAGGGGGAAACTTGACAGCATGTGTGCCACACAAAGAGCTATGTCACTGTATACCCTCAGTCACATCTTTTCCCTCCTCACCTTAACCTCAATGTACTCTTCTTCCTCCAGGCTGTTAGAATTCAGTTTTATAAAACATGCATTACGGACCCACCAGTTCCACTGGAGGCACCACATAGTCTTCTCTCCTTTGAATGACAATCAACAAACCTAGAAAGATGTGAACAACCGCTAAACAACATAGCTCTGAGTTAAAAGATTATGCAACAAAGGTGAGAATGTGCTCATCGAGCTGAGGTGTTCACATGCACCTTACAAGTGGGAACTAGAGGCAGAAGCAGGGAGCCACTGATTGAAAGAGTTGGAGGTTTCAATCTCCTCCTGCAAAGAGAATCTTTATCACCAAGTAATGGAAGGCAGAAAGGGCAAAACCTATCACTTATTTACCAAACCCATCCTGCTATTTGACTTCCTCTTTCCCTTGGTTCCCAGGTAGGGAAATGAATAGGTAGACCTATAGAGAGAGACTGAAAGCAATGGCTTTGAAGCAAACAATAAAGTGGGTTGACACGTCGTAGCCACAGAGGTAGTTCTCTCATTTCCCCAATTTTGGACAGTAGGCTGGGAAGATGATTGCACAATGTGGCATATTTCAAAAAGCAAAACAGGAAAACCCCACCTCATCACCAACAGAAAGACTGAAGAATGACATAGTATGTAAAGTAGACCTAGTTACTGAAACAGTGGCATGAAATTCTCTGTATCTTAATCATACTGCGCACTCTCACAACTTGCAGGTGTATCTACTCTGTTTTATTATATTTTTTTCTTAGGCATCTTAGATTTGGTAGACAGCAGACCCTGGCTGTGCAGAAATCAGGGCAGCATCTAAGAGTTACTGTGTGTATGTATTCAATTACAGCATCTTTTTGAAAATAACAATGAACTTTATTGTGTACTTGTTTCAGTTACCAGCAGGTGGATGCTGCCAGCACACAATACTCTGGAGAAACAGTCTAGATTTATCTTTCTCCATAGACAGCATTACAATGTGTGATACTTTTTATAAACTTGCATCTCAGAACACAACAAAATAACCTCAAATGTCCATAAATCATCATTGAAAAGAATACACAGAATAGAAAGAGTGAATCAATAGATATGTAGGGTACCTTTCACTTACTGAGCAGTGGAATATACGTCAATGGAACGATTAAGGTCATCTGGGTATCACCTGGTTAAAACCAGCTACCTTGTCAAAACTCAAGACCACCTTGAGTGGTCTTGAAAGAAACACCTATCATACTGTTAGCAGTAAGCAATGAAGCAAAACATGATTCTATGGCTGGATCTGCTTGATATACGTTTTTTATATTGCTTCAAAGGAGTATTCTTTAAGAATTTTTCTCCTACTTACTTTAAGATACACAGGATTAATTTATCTCCAGCTAAAGGTAATAGAACAGCAGATCCCAGACTCCGCTTGCTCAGACACCAATGACACCACACACACAAAAAGGCATTTTTTGATCTTTTTCCTCTCCTTTCTTTTAACTGCGCAGGCAGGGACTGCTATCCTACAGCCTACTTTTCATTCTCTGAACACCCATCCGCACTGGGAAACTACACGCGCATACACACAGCACATCCCCATCAGCAGTGGTGGCAACTGCGTGCGTGCAGGGGCTTTCCCGGGCCCATCACAGAGCCTGGACAAGGAGGGGGCATCTGCTGCTGCAAAACACCCAGGAGTGGTTGGTACAATGCCCTTTGGCACACTAAAACAAAATGTCTCAAAAAAAGGTCAATCCTTTCTAGGGTGTTCTTTGAAACTATGAGCAGTAACATTCATGCAAAAAAATGCATTATAGCGGTACTAGTTCAGTTATTTTGAAAATGTGATCCTAGATTGTTAACTTATGGTATTTAGCATGTACACAGACATCTCTACATACTATAAAATTCCAAATCAGTTGCAATAATGCTTGTATCTGACAGATGTTATATTGAGTGTGCCTTTCAGAAGACCATCATTTCAAATTCCATCAGGTAGGTATGTTAAAATTAAAAAAAAAACAACAACAAAACCTGTATTCTTCCTCCATTCCAGCATACTGCATGCATTTAGGACATTCTCGATTTCGGATAGTTCTTTTCACCATATTATGTTTATCTTCTGTTTGGCACAATGTTGTCTTTCAATATGTTTTTATTATAACATACACCGTAATATCATTAAAAATTCTTAGTCAACTATATTTAATTGTAAAAGTGAGAATTACATAAATTTTGTAAATTTTTCCATGGGTTCTTCAACACTAATTAAAAATCACACTCTATTGATAAATGGTTGTGATATAGAATACAATGCAACTTCTTTGTTTAGAAAGCGTTACCTTAAATTAGAGCACCAAGCAAGAAATTGCAGCGGTAATACAAGCAAAGAACAGAACACATACAGTAACTCTTATGTAATTAAAGACTGTTTTGGAGCACAAACAACAAAATAAATAAATAACAATATTATTGCTCTCTATACACGAACAGGAATATTTGTCAATATTGCAGACTTCATGTCTGCAGTGGCTCTGTGATTCCATCTGAATAACACTGTTTCTCCTCTGTTTAATAAAACTGTTCAAGGGTGTAGAAATCAATTTGTACAGATTACCAGAAACATTTCCGTGTGAGCATATAGAAAGCAGAATTCCTTACCAAAAAAACACGTTAAGGACTTGACCCAAGGAGTCCTCAACTAGCAAAGCACCAGCATGACTATCTTCAACATTTCCCATGGCAGTCCTTACACAGCAAGGAAAAATAGCCAGAAGACAGACAGTACATTACTGCAATGCCCGGACAGCAAGTGTACCTTTGGCAACACTAGCCAGGTGACACAAATTAGGGAAGTTCCCCACTTACTTTATCATGCAGATATTAAGAGACTGGAGAAGGGGTGTCTAGATGTGCTTTACATGTTTCTGTAAAGCATGTAGATGAGCGATTCAAGAAAAGGTTTTGGTCATTTGACTTTATTCCCAGATATATCAGAGCTATGAAACTTTCAATTACTGCTAAGTATTTCCAGCACAGTGGTTTCCCTCCTTTACACAGAATCACATAAACTTAACCTGTGTTTCAGTCCCAGGTTTAGTGTTCTCTTGATTTGCACAAGTATTAGGGCCAAAACCCCTACCAATTGCAATTATTCCCATAGGTAGCAAAGGGTTTACAGGAATAGCGACGATAGTCAAATGAGTTACTGTGATGTAGTGCTGTTCTGATTCTTTCAACTTTGAGCAAGGATTAAAAAAAAATCTTGCACTGCGAAGAATCAGACCCATCATCCCATTTTCTGGCTACTGCTTAAGTTTCTAATCAATCCTTAATGTTTCTTCTGGATTATTAACAAAAGTAAACTTTGACTCAAAAATAAGAAAAGTATATGTTATACTAAAGCCTAATGACTATAGTGATATTCTCAAAAATTCTCTCTGCCAGAAAGGTATCTGAAAATTGTGAGAATAAGATAACATATCAGTAAAATTGGGGTTTTTTTTCCTATCATTAAAATACTGACTGCATGAAATAGAGCAACCACCTCGCAGTCTATGTCTCAGGACATTCAAAGCCTTTAATTTTGTATAATCATGTCTATGCTGTCACCACTTAGTCATTTTGTGGCATACTGATATAATGTGCTGTATAGTGCTAGACATTTCACCGTGCTCAGGGAAGCCTCTGCATTTACACTTTATTTGCTGAAAATATCTGGCCTAGAAATAAAGATATTTTCTCCTAAAATAAAATCCAAATGTTTAAGTATGAATCTCTGTTCTTAACAGGGGAAGTGTTTGTACTTAAAAATTGCCTATTATCATGCCTTCCACCTGTAGTTTGTTTCTCCAGTGGACACACAAGCATCTGTAACTTTCATACCACTGTTTATGTCACTGCAGTGTAAACTATAAACATACAACCGGGGATCACAATCATAAACTGTACCTCTGAAGAGATTTGTTTTATAGGTGAAAAAGAATATAAAAGAGCAACACTATTTATTTTCAGACCTTAAGAGAAAGCTCTTTAATAACATATTAAGTCTCTGCTAGGCTGGCAGAAATAAAACACCCTATGTGTTCAGATCTACAGCTTTTATTCTGTGTTTGGGTTTGTTCTTAGAGGTGAATGGACTCAATATACTTTCAACCCAACCACATATTTTAAACTGCTGATAGTTTATAGTTGTCTGCAGACCTCCCAAACTCATAGCAGCAAGTCTAGAGCCCAAAATCCTCTGTTGCTGCATGTGTGAAGGCAGTAACAAAGAAATGATCTCTCATGTAGAGATCATGGAAAATTAAGAAAACACCCCAATCATATATGATCTATATACCGAGACTCCTGCAATACAATTACAAAATAATAATTAAGAACTTCACAAAATAATTGGATTCCATGCTTTCCATAGTTCTATAGACTCCAAAAATAGACATTCCACACATTTTTGCTTTTCTTCCACATTCCAGCTGGCGTACTGAGTGGGAAATCCAGGCCAAATACTGCCTAGCCATCAAAGCAATAGCAAGCAAAGATCTTGCCAGGGAAAAATGTATTACGAAAGGAAAACTACTATCAAAAAACTAACTTATGTCAACTTTTGTCCATTTACTTTTGACACAACCACAGATTGATGTTCAGGCCAAACATGATGGAGACATAACGTCCAAACCAGCCCATTAACCTCACTATTAACTATCTCTAGCTGTGCTGCCACGCTGTGCTCCAAAGAAAGAAGGTTTTTATATCTGCACTCCTTATGGCCCAGAATAGGCCCAAGACTATTAATTAAAGTGTGTGCTAATAAATAAGATAATGCTACTAGGTTCAGATCATATTGACTACAACTATTGAAAAATCGATTTGGCTCCTGGCCCAGTCCACAACCTTGTGTCAATGTTTTCTCTCTCATCTCTAATAGGAGTAATGGCCTCTGCTAATAGGAGACAATAAATGGCCAGCATTTGTTTGGCAAGCAAGATTTTGAATACAGTCTACTTTGGTACTTGAAAGAAAGAGAGGACATGCAGAATTGTGGGGGGAAGGATAGTAGGACAGCCTGGCAAAAACACACATGTCTATGAAACAGTGAAGCAATCAGGCATTGTATTTTTAGATATTCTCTTTTTCAAGTGCCAAAGATTCTGAATAAATCACAATGGCAAATTGAGTGGCTGAGACGGGATAGATTACAGCTGAATGCTGCACACATCAAATATTCAACTCCAACCCAAAGCATGAGTCCTAAGTGCTTACCTGATACACTCTAAAAGCTTTCCATGACACATGCTAGCTACTTCTCTTATGGCTACATTAACTGCTAGATACCGTATCTGCCTCTATATACTTCATAACATCTAAAAACACCTGAAAAGAGTCAGTTCTCTGAGGCTAACATATCTGAAACTTGTCCAGTTCAGTTATGTATCAACTCTCTGAGCATGGCTAGTAACTTTGAAAAACAGAATAATGAAAAAGAAAGCTGTATTTTGTGCAAATTTATATTTATATTAATATGAAATTGATACTGATGGAAACCCAAGGTATTTTCAGCATTCATATCAAATATGACTCTCTATACTAGAATTTTGCATATAATTAGTGCTTCACATGCTCACTGAATACAGGAATTGAAGATGGAGGCAGGGACCAAATTTTACACAGATGCCGCTGTCAATTCTCTCAAAACTTCAGTTACTTCCTCCATCCTGCAGGAGTAGGATATATATTTTACCTTAAAATATTTGCATCTATCTGCATGGCTATTGTAAAGTTACTTCCTTTATTAGATCATAATTCCTTAAATTGATTCCTTTGCTTGTGTATTTGCAACACATGGCATTTGGAAGCAGCCTTTCTAGCTGACTGAGGCTCCTCAATAAGAACATAACCGTGTTACAGAAGGCTCAGGCACACACGGAGGAACTGCTGGGATACAAGTGTGCAAGACAAAATGGCCGGAAGGTCTCTCATATCTAAGAAGACGAAGAATGTTTAGGGACAACAGATCATTAGTAGAAAAGTGACACTGACCCTTGACTGATAGCACGTCCTATGGATGGAGCTCCTAGGCAAACCAAAGCTTGCACCCTGATACGAATATTGGTGGCAATCACTTGGGAGAGTCACTGCCTGCTTTTCATCACGTCTGATGAATCCCAACTGGGATAAAAAGGAATTGGTCCAATACATACCACCAATACACAATCGGTTTCCAGTATCCCTCAATAGGACACGCTTTGTTTCACACCAGTTGTATCTCAAGGCGTGTAAGAAGCTGCTTTGTCATTTCCCTCCTCCCACCTCTTCTTTTTTCCTGCAATTGTTTTCCAGTGCATTTTTTTCCTCACTTTCATCATTTTTCTTAGCATACCTTTTCCTAAAATCTTATTTTCAGCTTTTCCCACCTGTAGTTTCTTGAGCTTCTAGCACTGCTTGCTTTGTCTTCTAAGAATGCCTCAAGCAACAATAGCTAGCCATTCATTAAAAGCAACAGTGACCACTATTGCACAAGGATGTCTCAGAGGTTTGGCAGAGAATACAAAACTCTAAACTTGAAGTTGGATAAACCCTTCTTAATAGTAGTACTTGATCCATCTTCTGCACATGATGTAGAAATGACGGCCTCTTGCCTGACACGCAGAATTTGCAACTGCCCTGTCTAGTCAAAGAAAATCTTCAACACTTGTCATAAATAATTCCATGGCTTCTGTAAATATTTCTATTGTTTGAATAAGGAAGGGTATACTGGTCAGCACAATCTCCATTCTGAATTCATGATACCCTAAAGCAAAGCAACCAGTTGCTGTGATAGTGTCTTATTCATATCACTATTCCCAACAGTTTAAGTTTGTCCTAGGTACCAAACCCACAGGACATCTTGTGGTTAAACTCACCCTTACCGGCACACACTTTCTCTGACATCTCCCTCTGCTCTTCTCATTTTGTCGAGACCCTTCATGCCTTTACCCAGTAGCAGATGAGTTTTGGCTATCACTAGCACAAATACAACTTCCTCACAGATAAGACACTGATAAAGACTGTTGCATGGGGCAGAGAGATGAAACAGTTCATCCTTACAATGGCTCAGTGTTTAAGAGAGAATGCATTCTGTTACTTCAACAACTCTCAGTGGTGCTACAACTGACACTAACTTGAATGTAAAAGATGCTCTGCAAGTTGCAACAGAGTAAACATAAGGGGAAGAGCAGCTGAAGGGAGTCATTACTTGTTAAAAGGTACAAAACATTTTCTTTGTCTTTTATGATTTTCATAACTTAAGCTGCTTGTGTGTTACTTGGGCTTTATTTCACTTGGAAATATGAAAAGGAGGAACAGTCGCACTTTTGTTGGTTTCATTTTCTGACTCTCGTCCACTACCATCAAATCACTGTAACAACTCTACTGCAGGCATTGCCATTTAAAAATAACTAACATTTTAAGCATTGTTTGTATCTGAAGAGAAATAATGAGAAAAAATCCACCGAACGCTTCCTCGTTAAGTAACCAACAGACAGGTACATTCAGAAATGCTGACAGCACTGAATATTTGTTAAAAGTTGAGGAGCCTGCAGAGAGGCAGCTAGAGAAGAGAAGAGCGGAAATGGACGTTTAGATGAAAAAGGGCCAAAATTCTGGGAAGATGAACATACATGTGCTCTCTGACATAAGTAGGAAGCCCAGAGCAGTTAAGCTAGACACTTGTTAGCTTCACATCACAGCAAGCTAGTGACGAGACGTAAGTTGAGTGGTAATCTAACGAATGCCATTCCCCAAAAGAAGGGAGGTATTTTCTTTTGGCTCTGTCATTTCTATCCTTCCATATTCTGTTTCTGGCATAAGAATTTATTTTTGAGAAGTGTTTGTCCTACAGTAACTCATGTTTCAGCTAGATTTTGCTTTTTATTCTAAAACAGTGCAAAACTGTATCTTACTACCTGTCATCACCACAAGCTTGAAGTGAATTAAAGCTGTCATTAATTTCTAAATGCTACAAGGTATGTGTATCAAGAGAACCAAAATGGAAAACACACCTAACACAGTTCAACCAAAAGCATTTTATGTAAAAATATCATCTTGTTATTTCACACTATTTGTATGACATGGATACAGTTCATATTTCCCCGTTTTTCATTTTCCTGTTACTGCTAACTACACCTATAAGATAAAACATTAAGCTGCAAGCTCTCTTTATGCTTCAACACCTATCGTAATGATCCATAAACCAAATTATTTCTCAATAGCAGCTGTGCAAATCCACTGTGTCTAAATTATGACCTTAGTTTTGTTTAGCCTGAACAGTCCTGCGTGGTGGTTGCACAGGTGTAGCTAAGAGCGTGCCCGGTGTTTGTCACTGATGATATATGCGTTATGGAAAAACAGGCTGTCTTTCAGATTTCTAAGAAAATAGAGGTGTAAGGCTGACAGCAGTATGTGGAGGGTAAAGTCTTAATTATAACTTGGGGGGCTTGGATCTGAAAAGCAGTGAGAAGCATCATAACATCACCTTGGTGTCCAGGTCCCTTGTTGGATAATCGTAATGACTAAGTATGTATTTTTTTCTGAAGCTTTAAAGAAATGCAAAGATAGATTAACAATTGAGCTGATGATAGTCTAAAACTAATTGCATACTCAATTACAAAAGTTCCCTGTCCCCAAAGCGAATGATCTAGTACCCTATCTGAACGACTACATGCTCTAACACACGAGAAAAGCTGGGACATTAAGGAAAGAGAAAAACTGAGTACAATCCAACAGAGGACACGTGGCTGTGAGCCTCTTCTAGCAAGGAAAAGACTATTCTCAAGCATCAGAAATGAAGCAAAGGGTGGGACTCTACTGTGGCTTTCAAGCAACTTGATGGTAAGGCTGCTATTCTACACTGGCATCACACAGTTTACGAGAAATCTAGCAACACAGCAGGAAACATGAAACAGTTTTCCATCTTTTCTTAGAAAACAAGTTTGCCCTGGATTTGATTGGCTATTTTGCAAAGTTTCTCATCACCTGTCCAGCCAGCCTCTGCTTCACCAGCTACCTTGAACCAGGCACCTTCCTCAGCAACACCGCATTACAGACATTGCACCCAAGCAGCTTCATTTCTAAATTACTGTTTCCTACTCATGCTGGGAGAAAGCTCTAACACCCCAGGAGTCACAGTCACCGTGGAGGACAGCAAAGCAGGCTTTGCTCCTCCGTAAAACACAAGTTATTTTGTAATCTTTCTCAGGTGGATGTGCAACTGCATTTTGCGATACATAAAAGAGAAAGGCACCAGCCAGCCTTTGGCTTACCAGAAGCAGCTGGCCTCCACCAAATCGCTGCTACTTAGGCATTAGGAAGGTACAAAAGAGACCAAGCAGGGAGGTGTGAGTAGGACTGATGAAAATTACCTCCCGGGAGTCGGCAACTAGAGAGGATGTCGCACGGTTCGCCCGGGAGGTTCATGCCCAGCCCCAGGTCATTTCAGCGAAGGCAAAAGTACCGGTTAGGTCACAGCGGGCACCTCACGGCGGGCTTCGCAAAGCCTCGAACGTTTCTTAGCCCGAGCTCCCAGGCATTAAGCGTTTGCTTACTGTCCCCACAGACACACACATTCTTGCAAGAAAGCAGAGATGCGTTTACCCCATGCAAGCAGGTAGCTCCCCCGCTCCCCGCCCCACGCCGAGTTGCAAGACTTGCTACTGAAAGGCGGGGGGCAGAGACCCCAAAATAACTAAGAAGGAAAACCCCGCGCCCTCACGCCGCTCGCGCCCTACCGCCTGAGGAGCCGGCCTCCTCCAGCTGCGCCGAGATGCTCTCCACCCTCCTCACATTCATGCTGGGAGGCGGGAGGCGCCCAGAGCCGCGGCGAGGCGGGACGCGGCGGGGGAGCGCGGCAGCACCGCCGCGCCGGGGCCGCGGGAGC
>VZSC01013943.1:744385-765774 GCA_013398225.1 Steatornis caripensis
GGGGCTGCGGGCCGCTCCCCCGGGGCCGCCTGCCTCCGCGGGGCTGAGCGGGCACCCGCGCCACGGGCTGGCTTGGGCGCGGAGCCGTCGGTGGGAGCGGGGACCGCCGCGGGCAAAGCCCCGAGCAAGAGCCCGGCAGGGCAGGGCCGGGCCGGGCCGTGCTCCTCGCCCCGCTCGGCGGCTGTGCACAGGTGGTTGCCGCATCGCCTGTTAGCGGCCCGGGACACAGGCGGTCACCGAGCCCTCGCACCGGGCAGCTCCCGTCTCGGCTGCGCTCCGCGAGCACCACTGTCAGGCCGGCACCGGCTGGGGAGCGGCACCGCTCCCAAAGCCCCGGGGCACTTTTGGGATTGCTCGCCAGCGCCGCGAACACCAGCACCAACACGGCCATCAGCTCAGATCGGAAAGAACAAACCCGTATCCTATCAATCCCTTTCCTTTCCTTTTTTTTTCTTTTTTTTTTTTTTACAAAACCCTCTATTTGATCAAATTACGGCAAATTGTGCTATAGGATATGACATCCTGCGAAGCCAAGAATGGAGTGCAGAAATAATACCAGGCAGAAATTATTTAGTCAGGCACTTTGGACATCTCCGGAGGAAATTCACATAAAGCCACTGAAACCAACAAAGCTCTACCCTGTGATAACAGGACTGATTTGGCTATTGCGCTTAAAGAGGAAGGGAAAGGGTGTTTTAAGACACCTTCATAACTCCTCTAATTTGTAAAGACTTATCAGCACACACCATTAGAAAATGCTTCCATTATGGCAGTTCTCCCAGTTCAGTTTTATACAGGTAACTTTATAGTCTTCTTTGCTATTCCTTTTATTCTTATATGAACAATTACTTGTTTCAGAATTCCCAGTTATTCTTCCCTTTGTGTATATCCCCCCGAAATTATGGTAACTTTTTCAAAGCACATAAAGGTTATAGGCCTAGCTACCTAAAATATTAAATATTTTTTGATGTCTAATTTCCTATTATTTCTTTAACCAGGTATTGTAAAGGTACTTATCATCTGAAAGATGAAGGAGTAATTCCTACTCTGCACTGCCAAGAAATGCTTTAGAAAAAGACTTTTTTCCACTTCTATTCCATGGGATGAACTTATGCCTATTTTCACTCCAAAATGATGGAATGATTGAAGACTTGAATGGGCAGAGATACTACAGTGTAGTCTAACACTGGCTAAGAGGAACTAAGTGTTGAGTAGCCGCTGCTAAGTTTTCTTTTTTTGGTAAAAATGCATTCACTGCTGGAGGTTTAGGAAAGACTGTGAAGAGACAGGATTCAGAGTATTGTACTTGCTATAGAATCATAGAATCATAGAATGGTAGGGGTTGGAAGGGACCTCTAGAGATCATCTAGTCCAACCCCCCTGCTAAAGCAGGTTAGCCTAGAGCAGGTTGCACAGGAATGCATCCAGGCGGGTTTTGAATATCTCCAGAGAAGGAGACTCCACAACCTCTCTGGGCAGCCTGTTCCAGTGCTCTGTTACCCTCACAGTAAAGAAGTTCCTCCTCATGTTCAGGTGGAACTTCCTGTGCTCCAGTTTGTATGCCCTCAAAAGATTATATGCCCTCAAATTATTATATTATTATATGCCCTCAAAAGATTTCACTTCTGGAAGGTGAATCCTCAGGTAGCAAGGATATGGCTCTCCCTTACCAGAGAAATTCATAGTCAGAAGAGAGATTGGAATTTGGTTTCATTATCAGGTTTTGAGCTTACTTGTTATCAAGAAACTAACCTTACAGGTAACTGATTTATCACAATTTTGCAGGAGTCTTTGTTGTCATGTATATATAGTTTTCAGAGCGAGGCAATTCTGATTTATGGCTGTCACTTCCCTTTGCTCGCTTTGCTCTACCCCAACATTGTATCAGAACTCTGCGAGTTATGAAAACACTCTAAATATACGTGAGCAGCTGGTCATAACAGAGTGAACAAAGCAGAAATGGTAGTAATACATCAAAAATACCTTTGCAGTTGCCAGTTAAGCTAGGCATTCATCTTGTGTCTTATGAAGAATTACAGGTGTGCAGCACAGCGCAGAACATAAGCTCCAGAAGTATCTACTAAGTTTGTACAGATAAGATAGAGTGTGTCCCTTCTATGATCAATTGTGTCTGAGGCAAAGAAAAAAGCAAATGACCCAAATAAACGGAACTGTCTCCATAAATCTGCATGTTTCTCTCAAGCTCATCTTCTTTATTTTTCTGCTTGCTCTCTTTGTTTCTATCCACCTGCTCTTCATCTCCTGTTCTTCTGGATGGGCCTTGCTTGAAATAATTCGATCAATTCCCTCTGCATACTCTTTCCTTTTTGTTCTGTTGGGATTTAAATACTTGTCTTGGAAAAAGCCAAAGTCTTTCCCAAAATTCCTTTTGAATTTTTCCATTTCCTGGCTGTTTAGACCTATTAGTTTTCTCTTGCCTTGTAGATACCTATTTTCCTTTTTCACCACCACTGCCAGTGAGACCTAAATGTTAGCTCATTATTTACCATTTACTTACAAATTAGGGGTGCAGTACATAACATGAAAGCCTATTAGAAATCACTGGAAAAATCCTTAGTTAGTACAGATATATGTAATTTTCTGACTTTGTAAGAACTATAGCAGTGATAGAACTGTGCGGATTTTCAGCTGTGGAGCATCTGATTTAATTTTGTCTAACTCTAGATTATGACAATTATTAGCAGTAATTGACAAACATAAAGATTAAACATGCGTAATTTTGATGCTCTGTGTAAAACAAAATATACACCAGAATGTGAGGTTTTTCCAAATTTGCTTTAAAGGGCAAATTCTTTATTGTTTACCGAAACTGATTCAGTTTGCTCCAATTAGCATGTCAAGTCCGTGTATCTGCTCTATATAACATTCAGTAAAATTTGACATCAGCTGTGATTTCATCTCTTCTATATAATTACAACATATAATTATATTTCTATGAATATAGAGTTTCATTCTAGTTTCTGCTTTTCAAAATATTTAACTCCTTCCTTTCTTATTCATTTATTTCAAAAATTTATTCTGGAACTAAATGCTAATAACACCTTGAACACAATATATTTAAAAGGTACATGTATGCCTGAAGATTTCTTCCAGTCACCTGTGATGAAATTTTAATTTCTTCTTTTTGAAATAGTTGATGTAGTTTTAATCTGATTTCTTTAATTAGGATCTGAATCAGCATATTTCTGTTAGCCTCAGATGTAAATGATTGGAAGATTTAACATCATTATGATTCAGTGTGTCCAAATCAAGCTCAGATTTCCACAGCTGTTTAAAATATATAATATATCAAATTAAGTGTTAAATTGTGCAGCTAGACTAATGGTCAAAAAGACATTTTCATCCAATAGGGAAAATCAAATCATCTTTGCTGAACAAAAAATATTCATCATGATTTTCCCTTTCACCTTCCTATCAGGGAGGATCTGATTTTTTCCTACTTATTTGTGTGGATGAGAAAAGGCTCAGACTCTGAAAGTGTATAACAATACCCAAAGATTCAGTCCTTTCAGTCTCTTCTGCTCTGCCACTGGTCTTGGGACAACTGCAAAGGGCTAAGACAGTAGTTCAGCTACTCAAATTGTATTTCCACTAAGGAGCTGAATAATTTATAATTAAGCGGTTGAACAGAACAAATGTAAGCCCAAATGATTCAGCAGGTTCGTGTTGCTCTCTAGGCCTCCAGAGAAGCCATTTATTTTTGCAGTTCTTCCTCTGCTGGAGAGTGCCCCTCCAGGTGGGAGCTTTCTTGATTCCCAGAATTTGTCATTAAGCTTATACTGCATGTCACTTACAATGTTTTTCACAAGGGAAAAAAATAAAATAAAAAAAAAGCTAAATCAGTCTGTTACTTATTTCTGGGATGAATTTTCTTCCTTCTCCAAAAAGTAATAAAATTCCATTTTGCTTTTTTTTTATTCAAGCATGAGAAAGAAACCGTTCTTCATGCTACAATGCATTTCTAAGAGTATTTTTACTCTCAGAAATGTATTTAATGTATTTTTATTTATTTTTATTTTATTTATTATTCATACTGTGTAAGAATGTATGCTACAAAAACATTTGATGTGTACTCTAAATCACAAAACTTTAAACATAATTTGGCCATACTCAAATATTTAGTGTATATGTGATAAAAGAACTTGAGCTAAACGGGAAGTTTCCTGCACCTTTGAGAGTTCTCTGGCATCATGTTGTAGGATGTGCATTGGGCATCAGTGAAGGTGGTGTTAGTGGGAGGACTGCGGGTTGGCCTTGGTGAGGAGAGGTCTGGGTTACAATGTGAAAAATAGTGCATTGGTTCCAGACAACTCTGCGACGAACCCACCACAGGGCACAGCTGAGCCCATCAGCCAACTTGGTGGTGCCTCAAGGAAAACATATATAAGGAAGGGCACAAAAGGTGGGGTAGGGGGGGGAATGAGAGAGGAAACACCAAGGTCAGAGGAGAGGGAGGTGCTCCATGCAGAGTGTGTACACTCCCAAAGGGACTGAGGTCCATGGAGTACCCGTGCTGGAGGATGTACACCACCAAAGGACTGTGGCCCATGGATAAGACCATGCCAGAACTGAGGAAACAAAGAAGAATGAAGGAGCAGCTCTAGAAAAGAGTGAGAAACAAGGAGCTGTAGAGACTAACCCCACTAACCCCAAACTACTGTACTGCAAATCATCTTACTGAGTGTAAACTGCAGTGTGAACAAGGAGGGAAAAGAAGTGTCTGGAGTGAATTTGAGCCTGGAAAACGGGGAGGAAATGTGCTTTCCATAAGTATTTAAATGTTTTTCTTCTTTATTTCCCAATACCCAAGTCAGTAATTAAATATTTATGTTGATTGTCAATAAATTAAGTTAAACTCTTCAAGTCTGATTTGCCTGTGACAGTAACTGGTCAATGATTTCCCCGTCTTTGTTTTGACTCCCAAGTTTTCACCCTCTTGTTCTTCCTATTTTCTCCCTCATCCCACCGGGAGTGGGGGGTAAGCAAGCAGGTGAGTATGTGCTGGCTGCCAGCTGGGGCTGACCCACTGCAGAGAGGATATGGGAGAATTCAAAATACAAAATGAGACTGTAGGTGTAGAAAAGATGTCACAGACTGACAAGATACCTGTCCTCGAAACAGCAAAGCTTCAATATTCAAGATTTCCTATTAGCACACAAACTTTTAGAGAGTGTCGGTGCTTTCAGAAAGAGTAATCCTGAATATTAAGATTTTTGTGCCTATTAAACCTTAACCAGAATGTTTCCTCAAAAGAACATTGTGCACTGTGTATCCTTATTCTTGCACAGAAATAAATAGTGAGAAACAATGAAAGCCAGCCCTGGAACGTGGCAAGAATTGGCCATTAGCATTACTATACCTTGTTACAAAAAAAGTGAGAGGAAAAGGTAAGAGCCTACTTTCCTTGAAACTCAGTTTGTTTTTTAAATTAACTTTTGTGATAAGTTCTCTAGGGGTCAGAAGCAATTTGGCTTACCGTAAGCGAGTAAACAAGTCAGAATTTATATCAGGTAACAAAAAAGAGAAGAGAAAACAATTATTTAATAACCTTCCAATTCAAGCATTGTCACCAGATGTAAATCAGCTAACATATGGATTGACTTATTTGTTGGAGCTTTTAAAGCAAAACTCAGGGAAGTACGGGCCCACCCTTCACTTAATGTCAATGGGAAATAAGTACTTGGTTCCTTCAGATCCTAAAATCCAGCAAATTATTTTTTTCTGCTATTGTATCTGTGTCTGTTGGCTTCACTTCAGTATGCTGCAGATGACTGGAGTGGCTTGGTTGTTGAGTAGCAGTATTTAGACATTTGAGTTTTGATTTGTGAGAGTCTTCTCATTTTATATCTTGTTTTAACTGTGATTCATGGTGTATAATAGCCACACTGCAGATATTTTAGAAGAAAGTCATTACAAACTAATGCAAGGTTATATTTTTTAAAAATACATGAAATATTCAACACGACGTTGATGTGCTGCTTAGAGACTTCCTTGGCGTAATCTGTATCAATCTAAATTGCTGTCGAATTGTTTGTTGTCATTATTAGACTGTCACTGAAGTTATTTCATTAGTAAACCTGAGTCAATATATGGTTTCATATTTACATAAACTTTATGTAAAATAACAGCACTGTAGTTTTTGAGCACCTCATTTTTATCCTGGAAGATCATAAAACATTTTAAAAATAAAAGTGTACTGAGAGCAAATTCACCTGCTGCTGAAATGTAGCCAACTTCAGAGGACACACAGCTGAAAAATAGTGCATTAGACAGGTATAGGTTGAAGAAAAATATTGGCTAATATAACTGTATCTAACCTGTGTTTGTGAGTGAAAAAATCTATAGTTTTTTTAATATAAAATAGATCATCGGCTTTAAGATCTCATATGAAATACCTGCTCATAGTGTTCTGTATTATGCTCAGAAGAGACAGTAAAAGAAAAACCTAAACAAAAAACAACAGCAAAAAACGCTGAGCTGATCCTGGTGTAGGACAGTGCCCTGATTGAGCCAGTTTATGGCAGCGTGATTTCTCAACACCTTTTCTGGCAGTTTTACATTCAGCTGTATGTTGGCTTCCCATTGCTTATCATCCTCTATTCTCATCAGGTAATTCTGCAGTCTGCTCCAGTAAACCCTTCTCCCACTCTGCTTCTCCATCTCCCTTCCCTCCATTTCCTTTTCCCTTCCCTATTTACCTCACACATCATTTCTCATGAAAAACTGAATAACAGCAGAAAGGATAATCGCTTTTATGTTCAGCTTGTGGAGATCAGAGAGCAGTAGTGCTCTGTACAGCCAACAACAGGATGTAACTGAATGCAGTGCTTCATATTTTCCATTTTTAAATCCACATCCACAGAGTTACCGGATGATCAAGTTTAAGAACGAAAGTCTAGGGAGTCCTAGCTAACTCAAAGCCAGTTCACAGAATATCAAACAAACATTAACAATACAAAGTTACCAAATTTCAGAATGTTTTAAAGCATTGTGGTTCCTACAATATTTCATCCAGGGAATAAGGTTACTAGATTTTTGGTACTAATGATTCATTTACGGAAATGTGGAGAGACAGTAATCTTATCTTCTGTTAGTGCATATAAATACAGAGACATGAGGCCAAATTCCCTTTTTGATGGCAACAATACTCCTTTTTGAATGAGCCCTATCTATATGACACTAAAAGGCCTTGTTCATCCTCATATAAAGAAGTCCAAGAGGGGATATGGTTGCTATATAAATACATCAGACAGGTAAAAAACAGGGAGAGAAGAAAAATCTATTTATTTCAGCTAAAGGTCAATGCTGGCACCAGAACAAATGGTATAATCTATAATCTGTACATTTAGGTTGTATGTTAAGCAGAAGTTGCTAAGCATTAAAGAATTCAATACTGGAATGCACTTCGAAAATGAATGGGCAGAAGGGCAAAATAAATGTCTTAAGGCAGAGCTTGCTAACTATGTGAATTATATGATGTGATGTCTATGATAACAGAGAACTCTATGATCATAAATCATATGAATGTTTTCCTTTGCTTAATAAGTAAAGCTCTTGAACATAATACCAAATTCATAATACAGCATGGGACATAGGAAAAGGGCTGCAATACTTCCTGCAAAGATAACATAACATAGTATACATAATAACAAGAGCCTTTACAATAAATATTAATTCCTTTAATATCCTGAGAACTTATGGACATTATGACAGTTTTTCTATCTAAATGGCTGCTACAAGGAAGACAGTAATCAATTGTTCTCCATGGCCAATGGCAGAACATCACAGGAAAAATGGACTTAGGTTGCAGCAAAGAAGTAGTTAAAATTTAGGGGGAAATTCCTAACTTCCAAGGTAGTCAAATATTAGACCTGTTTTTATCAAAACGTTAGTGGAATCTCCATTGTTAAAGTGTTTGTTTTAGCCGCTATATAGGTGACCTGCTGAAAACAGTCTAGAGCTTTATCACAGCACAGCATTACTANCCCTAACTTCTAAGGTAGTCAAATATTAGACCTGTTTTATCAAGACGTTAGTGGAATCTCCATTGTTAAAGTGTTTGTTTTAGCCGCTATATAGGTGACCTGCTGAAAACAGTCTAGAGCTTTATCACAGCACAGCATTACTATAGATCTTGAGGTATCTATTGTCCGTATCTATCCTTATGATTCTAGGATTAAAAGAAGAGTGCTGATTTAAGTGAGAAGGGAATTTGGCCAGCAATACCCCTATTTTCTCAGCTCGCCTTTCCCATTTCTCCTACAGAGCTAGTGTTGCTAAATTGTTCATGTTTTATTCTATAAAAGAGAGGTGTATTTCCTGATTATTTTTTAAGATGCTTTGTTTCTTAATTTGCATACCTAAGTATTCTGTTGTCATGGAAATCTCTTCTCTAAAGCCCTTGAAGACCAGCTCTCTTGCTTCAATTCTGTTTCAAATTTTCTGCATCAACTGATTTTAATTCTTAATCCAAGTTTTCCCTATATTGTCTTGTCACATCTAAGTCTTACCATCTCTGGGGCCAAAATCTTACCCTGTCCATCCATAAGAATACAAGCTTCACTTCAAACAAGCGTACTACTAGTCTAAGTCTAGTACAATGCCATTTGTTGAATAAAATTAATCCAGTTTTTTAGTTCTTTCACTGAAGGAGCATCCATGTTGATAGATGTTTGACAGCTCAGCAAACAAGCAAGAAATTATAAAAAAGGATGTAGCTATAATGAAATTCAAATAGAATTGTTTGAATAATCACAGTATAAAATCTTGGCTATGCCTGTCTTTTCACATTGGTTGGAGAGAGTCTCACAGTCTGTCCTGAAAGCTGAAATACTTGATTATGGACAAAAATCACATCAGCTTTCTTCCCACATAAAAACCAGCCTACCAGTCACAACCAAAGTAGGTTCAGGAGTCTTCAACGATCACATAATATCACAAAATATCAAGAGATTCAGGAAGGTCAGATTAGGACTTTCATGGTTAGTAATGACATTATTCCATTAAATTTTACTGAAAGCTTGGAAATAGTGTCTTTCACAGAAGAAACATACTTAATATGCCTATAGGAGAAAGACAACTGGGTGAAGAAGCAGGCCACCAAACTAACAAGCTTTAGTTTCTGGAGGGACTTTAGAAGTTGATTCATGCTGAGTTCATCATATGGTCAATAGAAGCTCTACATCAGAAAGAAATAATAGTCTCTGAGCATCAGACAAAAGGTGCACTTGCAGTTTAATGTTCAAGAAGCTGCTAAGGTCAACCTTCCAGCCAATGACCTAAGTCAGCTAAGGGCAAACATATATCCTCAATGAAAGATGCAGGAATATATCTACCTTACTGTTCAGTTGTTCCACCGGTCGCTTGACCCAATGTCATTTTGATTTTCAGCCAAAGTGTATTTATTTGTGCCACAGCTCCTGCAGAAAGAGAACAATGTAATCTTCTTTCATCAGGAGCTGGAAATGCAGATATAAAGCTCTGTGTTATCTGCACACTGAAGCAGAACCTGCTTCCTTATTTTTTTCAATAGCCTCCCATATGTGCATATAACTTGATTAATTAATGACTGAAGTAGAGTATAAAGTAGTGTCACTGATATTTTTATTTATTATTAAATCTATAAGGCAGGCTTTGGTCTCTTAACTGCTGTCATAAGCTTTCCCATCCTCCCTATTCGATCCACTAGACGAGGCTAAAAGCCAGAATTCTCTCTCTTAAATACTTTGTTCCTTTACTGTAGAATTCTAACCGCTGCAGACCAAGGCAGTTCAATTGTAGTAGATATTTATTTTTCTTTCCATAATAATAATTAAAAAATATCAGCACAGGGAAACTTAAGATTGTGGATCTGTGTTCCAAAATTGAAGTTATTATCATGACAGCATGCTGTACTGAATAAACTACTGTACTTCTTAGTCTTCCAGTTTTAAACACTTTACTCTTCCATTACATATATATTACAGGTTACCATCAGTTTACTTACCTTATTGTACCAAATTCTTATTCAAATTACCCTTTCTGGCTTTCAAGGATTATATATGTATTTTATTTTTATATCTTTCAGAAGAGTATTAGGATCTTAAGAATAAAAACGTAAATATACTGTTCCTGCTCCAGTGTGCTTATTTATAAACTAATGCTGAATATCAAATAACTAACACTACCTGTTAAGAGCTTAGTACTAAGTATTGCCATTCTGACCATCCAAACCCATGAAGTTAATACCTCCTTCCCATCAACAAAGCATGGCATTGTCTGAAATACTGCAAGCTTGAAATTCATTTTTGTTTCCCCTTGAACATCCTTAGTGTACACAGAAATCACATTTTCACACTTTGATGCTCTCCTCAACAACTGTAACAGATAGAAACCTTCATTTTAAATAAGTTAAAGATAAAATTGATCTGAATCTCAAAGATGTGCCTGTAAGAAGAAAGAGTATCATGATCTGTACGATAGTTCATGAAAATACTGAATGTGTCACTGCTTGCTGCTTTTGAGATTTGAGAGATGTGGTTTGTTAGCACCTATGAATGTTTACATTTCTAAAAGAGATGGAAAAGGGAAGCAATTACCAGGTCACATGCTAGATTAATATGCAATGGCATCCTAGTTTATTCTTCATACAATGTTGAGCTCACTGAATTGCATCTACAAGGTATAGATATAGGCGATGCTGAAGAAAATAGATTTATTGCCAAGAGTTAGCTTGGAAGACCCAATAAATGTAGACTTCCCTCAGTTATTTCTCATTTTGGGGGGTCACTAGAAAGAAGCTTCATAGACACCATTCTCTATCAGTTAGATGATTTAAATCAGCTACCCCAGCTCCAGATTCACTGCTCTTTTGACATAAGAATGAAACTTGATCCTAAAATGCCACTTATAACTCTTTTTGCCTCCTTTGCTCTTGGAAATACCAAGGCTTGATTATCTAAGATTCATGCCATTTCATGTGAGGTCTGTCTTTACAGTAGTCACACAGAATAAGTACATCTTCATTTTCCTACATGAAAATATTAGGGTTTCAGGGGGAGATTGTGCAGCAATGGGTTTTCTTTTGTGGATTTTATTTGCTCATTTGCTTACCTCTTCTATTTTCCTCCCTTTTCTGCAATACAATTCCTATTTAATTATTATAGAGGCAGAGCTGTACAGTAAATTATTCATTGAGTTGGTTGGGTGACGAAATACTATCAGCCTAGGCCAGTTTCAGCAAGATAAGGGCACATATAAACTCAAGAAATGCAAAGGGTCCATGACAACAATTTCCAGAGGTGACAAAGATCCTGGTAGGGGCAAGGGGCAGGTAGACAGGAAACCACAGGAAAACTTTGGAAGCCAGAGCTAGGAAGGGTCTACAGGAATATTCCAATTCCTGAAAGCACATTTAAAGGATAAAATAGAATATGTGAACAATATAATTACCCAATAAAAATTATTCAAGAAGAATTAATTCTTTGCCACTTTGAACAGGTAGCACAAAAACAGCCTTAGCCACTGACAATTTTCCAACATTTCTACACCACACTATTCCCAGCTTTAAAGGGAAGCTAACATGGAAATGGAATCCCTACTTTTAGCTTTAGTCTGGCTTTGAGGTATGTCAGCAACAGAGGTAGAACACAAAGACAGTTCACTTTTGTTGCATTTCCCTCCCACTAGGGTTAAAACACTTTGGAGATGGTTTCAGAGCTTTCACATTCTTTATGTTCAGGGGAATCAGCAAGTAAACCAGAAAGTGAGGGTCATTTATACCAAGTGTTCCTTAGCAGGACTTGAGCCATGAAGCTAGGGCTACTGCAGGGTATAGTGAAAATATTAACTGGTTTATTAGCATAAAAGTTAACATTGTTAACTTCCATGTTATTCCTTTTTCATATAAGCCTGAAGTCACCACATTCCCTTGTCACATTAGGTACCTCAGTTCTGTCACAAACATAACAGTCAATCTCTAGCAAAAGCAATTAATTCTTCATAAAGTAGACTTTGTGGCTTGTTCTGAATATCACTTGACAAAACCTGTTTTAGGAGTGACAACTGTACAAAGAAATTATTGCCACTCACTCATTAGGGATGACCTGACCTAAATTACCTACTGCATATGACTTATGTTTCCTGTTTGGAGTTTGGGTGGGGTTTTTGAGGTTTTTTAACAGAGAGAGGTTGTGACTGAACTGTTGAATCAGAAATGAAATTACAGGTTTGTATTCCTTAAAATCTGTTAAGATCATTTCATTTTCTCAATCGTACTTTAACAGGAGCAACAGGACAGTTTATAGAATAAATTACATTTTTAATGGCTTATGTGCACATTTAATACTACTAGTGCACAAACTGTCAGACAAAAATGGCATCAGAAATGGAGGTGGGATGCTGCTACCATAGCCAGGGCAAGTAAGGTCAGGAAATGGGGAAGAAATTGATTCCACAAAGTCAAAGGTCTGTGTAACAAATATTGCCAGGAACTGTGCCAAAGTCTAGAAAAGCCAAGATTAGATGGAGAGATCAGGACAAGCACTGGGCAAGAGAATTGACAAAGCAGGATACAAATTTATCTAGGAAACAAGTTTAATAAACAGAAGTCTTGTGTGTAATAGCCTTAAAAATCTGGCAAGTTTGAGGTAAACCAGCAATCAGGCTCACAATCACAGCTTCAGCTGCCAGGATTTATCAAGTCTTCATTCTCCTGTGGAACTGACTGACTGGCAAAGACAGAAAATCTGTCTGGCCACGTGGATCCTGATATATTGACAAAGACAATCAACTAACCTGTAGAAGAGACTGCAAGCTCATGTTGGCTATATAGCACACCACCTTTTAAAATTCAAAGACTACTTCAAAGCATAACTTAAACTCTACTATGGTCCCTACCCTGCCACTGATAACTCAGCTAGCAATATGACTATTGCAAGTCTTTCTGCACGACACAATACTGCATCATATAGAGCTCAGACTAACATTTCTTGCATTCCGATTACTAAATCATTAAAAACAAGTATTATAATTCTCAGAGGAAAACCAAGAATTCATGGATATGAGGAAACGTCTACTTAGACACCTAACGAGAGACAATTTAAGTAGTTAATTCCCATGGTAGGATTTATAATTCAAAACAGCCACTTTCTACCATAAATAATTGGAAGACTATATGGACATTGTAGATATGATATGATATGATACAATATGATATGATATAATATGATATGATATGATATGATATGATGGAAGCAATATTTTATAAATTTGCATTATCATGAATTCCTGATGTTTTATTCTATAACCTTTGTTGTGTATTACAGTTATTCTGAAGTCCTTATGATTAACTATGTACAGTCTTCACATGAAAGTAACACCCTTGGCATGACTGGAATTTTATGATAGCTGGCTGACAGCTACGAAACTGCCACTGACAGGAAAGAATGATAGAATATGCTGGAAGTTTGGGTTTTGGTTGGTTGGGTTTTTTTTACTCACATTCAGGGAGACCTGTTGTCAGTAGACTTTCATGTTGTGATTAGAACAGAGGAAACGTGGAGCATCATCTGCCATAGTACTCTCATTAGACTGAAGTCACCAAACCTGAAAATTACAAGGAAAATAGTATAGATTAGACAATGCCAAAAATGCAATGGTTGCAAAGAACTGTATTTGCTACTACCATTCCCTGAACATCAAACAGCAGTAAAGTAGTTGTTAGTATAAATTCCAAGCTTTTTACCCCAGTAGCAAATAATTCACACATTTTCTTGCTCAGGAAACTTCTTCTAGTCCTTCAACTGTTTCCAACGAGTTGATGACACTCATCTTCTATTTAACCTTCTTCAAATGCCCAGCTTTAGCCAAATAGTTCATAATTCAACCACATCTTATGTGGCAGATCATGGCCATATTTTACTAATCACTAAGATATATAGAGATCACATTTCTTGAATAGAATTGATGACAAACTAGTAACTATACAAAAATAACCTCTGAAGCAACCTGTCCAAACTCAGGTAGCTGGATGCATGACCTTGAGAAACAAGTTTGAAAAATCAGAAGGAACTCTAGCTGAAAGTTATTCCATCTCCAAAAGACTGCCAACATTTCAAAAATGTATGAGACAGACAACAGATCTTAAGAAATACCATTAAATTTGGTTTTTGTTGTTTAGCAAGATTGTCAAACAGAAAAGCACAGGTGTCAGAATACTGCTTGAGGGGGAAGTCTTGATGCAGCCACCTGAAGGGAAGACCTAATAGTGTCCATCAATTACTGAGCCAGAGATCCATGCTACACTTTCTAGTCAGTTCAGAGAAGGCAATCTGAACTGTTTGAAAACTTATTTGATGCTAAGAACAGATTCAGCATTTGTTTCTTTAAGATATGCCTCTGTGCCACTCCACTACCCAGCAAGAAAAATCCTCATTACCATCATATCTGATTACCTTCTGAGAGTTAAAAAATAATCGGAAAATAAGCCAGAAGCTCAATACGAAACAAGAATTTCCCTTTAAACAGCTTCTCGCTATGGGAATAAATTATCTAACAGTTAATACAGCTAATAAATATACAGGTATTATTGTTTTTATAGCATGAAAGACATTCAGTGAAACTTGTTATCTTCATACTAACGTTACAGGCCCCAAGACTAACTATATTTGGTTTTTTTAAGAAGATATGCAGATTTTTTTTTTTTTTTTACTTTGAGTTGTATAGGACTGTCTCTGAAAAGGGAGCTGAAAAACCCCTTTGGTTTCAGTGCGCAAATGCTGTTTTAGACATTTTATATAGTAATAAGAAAAAGAAGCATAGATATTAATCTCAACTCAGCTTCAGCGACAGGCAATGTGTTGCTGTAACTGCCTGCAACATGCTGATTCAAACTGAGAACGTCATTATAATTGTGCATTATAATGTATTTTTGAAGAAATTGAATTCTGAAATAGGTGTAAAAGTTTCACAACCCACAAAGTCACATATACAGTAACACATAACAGAGGATGCAGTAAAATCTCCATTTATGTCAGATGTACCAGTAATAGGCATTGGAATGACAAGTAATTTTCAGGTCTAAATGCATTAGGAAATTACATCTCCGGAACAGTAATACCCAAATCACCAAAATTATTGCTTTTTTTCCCCTCTGAATATTACTTTTCACCTGGATTACTCACCATCAAAATATTTTTTATTAATGTATCAGAAGTAAACAGATACCTTACTTATTATTTGCATACCTTATTAATTAAGTCATCTAACTTACTAAAGAATCATCTAACAGCACTACAATTTTAATCTGGATTTATTTATCAGTTTCCTTAGTGAACCTTGACAAGTCTTACCTCCTGTGTTTCCCTATTTCTAAAATGAATCTAGGATGAGTGTAAGCAGAAAAAGACTTCTAAATTCTTATTGTAACACTCCTGTTGCATATTTTTGAATACATAGAGAGCTACGTAAGACCAAAAAGATTGTTAGGCTTCTGAAGTACAGCACAGAGGATACTGTAACAAAATGACAGCAAGACAAAGCCAGCTATACTGCTTCAACATAAATTTCTTTTAACACTGCTTTCTTATTCAAATAAAAACCAATTATTTGTTTCATATGAAAGCAGTTCTTCTGATTCAAGTAGATGAATGGGCTTGCCTAATGTCTGTAAGTTTTGACTCAGTATTGAGAAAAAAATTAAGCCATCATTTTTACTTTTAGTACTCTGGCTCAGGCCAAACAAAAAGAAAATGAATGAAAGCAATTTGTCATACTGCAAACACATACTGGATGGAAAACACGATCCAGCTGCTTATCACCACACAGAAAATTTTAAGACATTTTTGTTACCTTCAATGTTTTTTGAGCTAACAAGAAGATAATGTAAAAACCATCATAATAACTATCTATGCCTTTATTCTGTGTTTGGAGGAAGAATACCAGATTTTTGTCATACCTCAAATTATGCAGGGGAAGAAACATAATTTTCCAGAGGGACTCTAAGGTGCAAATGAAAATTTCCACCTGCAAGGAACTTTGTAACAGTGGTGAGAAGAAGTGGAAATTCTGAACTCTTGCGGTAGGATTGTGTTCCTGCATATCAACACACAGAAGTGAAATCAAAGACAAACAGCCCAGACTGGTGACTTTCTCACAACATGGAATACTGTTTCATAAGGGAAAATCAGAATATAAGCAGAGACTTCAATACACACAAGGCAGCAATAACTAAGTTCCTTCTCTATGAATGACCTAGAACTCTCTCCCTAAATTCAGATGTGACTATCCGCCGAGATACATGCGAATTTCAAACGCAAGTGCAGATATACCAGTTTCCTTTGCAGCTCTACTCATGAAATAGGTAATTTGCTATTATGTCACTGCTTCAAGAACTTAGGCTATTTTTTAAAACGCAACAAATACACTCTTTTAAGTTGCGCAATAGTTTTAGAATGGAGTGAAATTCAGATGTCAAACAATGTTCTTTTAGCATATTAGTATACAATATTATGCATTAGTTAGTGTATTTTTATTAATGTATAAGGCATATGCTGCTAAACCTCTAGTCCTAAATAGGATTAAGCTACACATTTGCCTAGAAGTTTTGCTTGAGATGGGACTGCACAACTGTCCATTATTTCCCCACTATGGCTTTGTAGAAGTGCCTTGGTCAGTAGTAGACTGTTTAAGGGTAATTCATGCGTTCCACAGGCTGTGACTTTTATGATCACAGCATACTTAGCTTGTATGAGTATACTTAGCTTGTGTGAGTATAATATGGCACAACAGATTACCTTTAACCAAATATCATGTGACAATTCAATAATTTTCAACTGCTGGCCTTGTGCAGTAGCTGTCTAGAAATTCGTCAAGAATTTTACCTGACCTCTCTATTAATATACAATAGGAAATTCCTGGCAAACACTGCAAATGGAGTAATGAATTTAATTACCTAAGACGTATGGAAAATTTTGAAGAGTAACCTCTATAGCATAATCTATAGCTATACAGAATATAAATTCTCAAGCATTGCATTCTCCTTTCTTTCTTCTCTGACACCATTGGGATTTCTGTAGGTAATTGACAGCTTTTATACAACCTCAGATTTCATACCACTCTTCTCCATTAAGAGGAATCTTGAGGTAAAATGAAAGACTTGTTGCACGTGACGGGACAGTGGAGCGTAGGTATTGACAAACTAGGCTTTAATGTAATAAACATATATAGCAGTCAGCTCTTGAAGTTCTTCTTTCAGTTCTAGCAATTCAAAAGAAAATATTATCTGGAAACTATGTTTACCTAAATAGTATTCAGGAGAAAAAATTTAATCTAAACTGTATATTAAATGTGTTACAAATCTATATCTAGAACAAGATCATTGGAGGGATATTGCAGTGACGCTTCTGCTTCTCCCTCAAATGAGAGTTAGTCTGCTTGTTTGACACATTTTCCATGACAAGAGTGTCTCAATAAGGTGTCCTGTCTTGAATTCTTTGGGGTAATATCCAAAATTTATCATACATTTACACATTTATCATAAATTTAAAAATTTACAGATCTGATCATGGTCCAAAAGCAGTTTTTATTGAATGAGTATTGAATGAGTATTCAAGAGAAATTCATTCCACAAAGAGTTCAACTTCACAATAAAATTTGAGTAGCTTACACAGGAGCTCATGCAAAGGTTGTTACATGAATTGTCTTTCTGTAAATCAGGAATTTTGCTTCCCTTTATTAAAAAACTGGAAACTACCTGAGAACAGCAGAAACGAGCATTTCCACACAGAATTTTTCTGGTCTTATTGGTGAGTTGGGTTTTTTTGCTTTGTTTCGATGAAAAGGGGCAAGATGATGACCTTGTACAATAAATACTGAAGAATGAAACCCTAGAAACAATTCCAAGTATTTTAATATATTTGAAGTATGCAATAGGCATATAGAACTTGGCCATTTAATGAATGGCCATAGTAACTTGGCTATTTTTTCATTAAATCTGTAAATTAAAAATGGTCAAAGCTGGACTGTTATGTAGCATGGAATTCCATCCAGAAAGCCTTCTTGGTTGGTGGAAACCCTGTTCATTCAATTAGTCTCACTCTTTTCTAAGTGACTACACATCTGTATTCTGAGGCTTCCTCTACTGTAGTTCATTGGATAACTGTTCAACTTAGTGTTTCAGGTGTAGAGATATCATCACTTTCACTGTAAATATTACCAAATTGTGAAGTTTCCCTATCACTCACACAAAGCAAGGTTCAGGAATAAAGAGTAGAAAAGTACTGTGTTAATCTATTTGATGTTTATGATCAAGATGTAAAAGCAAAGTCTAGTCTAATATGAAATCGCCTTTCCATACCACAGTCAGAAAGTGGCACATAATAAATATTACAGTGTATTCCATTTTTATGTGTGCAAATGTTGTTAATGTGTAAATGGACCTTTGTAAATGCCTATATATATGTATAGATTCAGGGAAGACACTCGTTGCTGGATTTTATAAAATAAAAAAAGCAAAATAAATTAGCTGATAGGAAGGCAAGTCTCACTGGGTAATACTAAAGGCAAAGTTATTACAGCCTTTAATTTGCTGAAGCCTTAAAAATATGAAAATAATTTTCATTGTAGCAGATGTAATAGAACCATGAAGTTTTTCAGTGCTTTGAATCTACATGGAAAACCTATATTAAAACCTCTTTTTACAGGAACACTATAATTGCTTTTTTCCTTTTCTACTCCATGTTTGGATTTGCTTCTGGAAATTGCTAGATTCAGGTCAGCCTAAACTGTCGTCTCAGGGAGTGACTTGTGCAGTGACTGAGGTTTCCAAAGAAGTGCATTGATGTAGAAATTCACAGGAATCAGAGAACAAGGAAAGATTTGCACCAGGTGTACAAAATTATTTTGACATATTTAATAGCTAGTGAGATTTTCCTAAATACAGGTGTTATATGCCTGGTTGCTTCTGAAAACACTATGAAACACCTAAATATCTTTTAAAAAATTTTTAGCTTAGGATCTTATTAATATTATTTCAGTGTACATTTCTAAATCAGCTTTCTCTCACTTCTGAAAAAGGTTTTTACGTAAATATTACAATGACTTCAAGGAGGCTTCCAAAGCAAGCATAGAACTCCATTAAAATCCCTCAAATACTCACAAGATCTCATTAGAGACTTAATTTCAGACCTATCCTACACTTACATAATAAACTGAACTTTGTAATTTCTGTTGCAAAACTACGTTCATCTGTTTTGAACTCTTTAGTAAAAACCCAACAGTTCACTTACTTACTCAACTGGTGGGAAACAATACATGCTTCCATGTTCTGTTTTTGAGAAATAGTTGCTTACTGTGAAATTAGAGTAATTTTAGAAAATAACATGGGTTTTTTGGAAGCTCTGCAGCAACAACAGTATGTTTACATGATTCAAGAAGCCTGTTATTGGTTTTACTAAGAAAGCATTGTTATTTAATGAGACGGACAAAATATAACAGGTAAAGAGATTGTGTTTTCTCTTATTTTCAGCAAGATATCTCAGTGCTTCACTGCACTGCAAATTTTTTCGTGTGTGGACTGATGTACTTGCTTCCTTTTTTTGATGTCAACTATCTTTAGGTTATATACTTCAGTCATTCACATGTGAAAAACAGGTTTTATGTCTAGAACCTCTTAAGAACAAGAAATAAATTGTTCCAACTCTTCAGTCTCTCCCTGATCCCCATTCCCATTCTGTCTCACTTGTCTCAGTGTTGTGTGTGGAATAAAGGATTGAAGTCTAATAGCCAATGTAGCAGAATTAACAAAAACTGCATGGGAGTGTAATGGTGGTACTGTTTGACAGCTCAAAGTTATAATCTTCTTGTCAGTCTTGTACCAGCCAATATATTTTTGCATGGCTTTAAGCAAGGACGCAGACAGGAAACATTTCTGCGCTATGTATGCTTGAAAGAAAAACAAACCTGAGACGAAGTCCATGTACTTCACCTTTGGCTGAGTCACAAAAGGGTTAGACTGCTCTGCTACTCAGATGAAAGGCCCAGCATGCATACACTACCTTAGCTGGCAGGCTGGGAGAGACAAGGAGGCATGTTTGGATGATTGTGTCAGGAAGCTGGAAGGACAAGGCCACAGGTTTGCTTCACAAGGAAGAAAACTTTTTAAATCTCAAGTTTTTGCTAGAACATTGAGGGGGAGCAGTTTCTAAAACGAAAGTAGAGTTCTTTCTTACCCAAACGGGCAAGGGAAACCACTGTGGAAGAGGGGTCATAGCTCTCTTTTATGCATAAATACTCAGGAATGGATTATAACTCTGTGGCTATGCCAACAGATAAAGTACTGTCAGAAACAAACAAACCCCACTAACACGGAAAAAATAAGATATGATGTTATGGTTACACTTCCATTGTACCCTGCTTGTAAGTTTGGTGATCATCACCCCAGAGGAATTATGTTATAAACTTCCTGTAAGCAGTTTGACAGTATTTGTTTTTATTTTATTTAACAAACAAAGGCCTTAGTGTCAAAACAAATTGCGCTTTGTCATAAATATAAAAAGTATTACAGGATTGTGACACCAGAACACAATCAAAAGGTTCCACAATTGCAGACAGTAACTATTTTTGCAGCCTCGGTGTTTTAAGTTTCAGTTAATTTACATTTTAATCGTGCCACTGACGGTGTCGTCCATCTCTATCATCTCTAAGAAGTTCGAAATAGAAAAATAGAGGACCTAATTTGGTTATTTTTATATCACTTCTATTACATCATTGGGATTTCTTTCCTTAAAAAGTTATGAACTTATGAAAATAAGAAATTAGCAATCAAACTTTTTACAAGCCTTATTTCAGTTCTACATGGCTCTAGTTGTCATAGCTGTAACAATTCACAACCAAGTTGTAATTTGTTGATTTTCAGTAGGTTGGAGATGGAAGATAGACTTCTTGGCCAATGCTAACAAGTTTCTTTCCTATAATGAGGTCATGTCAAGAGACAATGTGATTTTGTAAAGCATAAATCCAAAAGATGATGGCATATGGTATAATATAATTTAACCAAAACTCTCTTTCAGTACTGTTTTAGGCCAACTGTCAAAGTCAAGTTGCTTTGGTGTTTTTCCTGAAACCTAGAGTTATGAGACACTGTTTCATCCCTAATGATCGTTGTTATTAGAACTATAGGACCAAGAGTATCTCTAAAAACCTTCTTTATCGTAAGTACATAGTAACACCATATGCTTAAAACATCTTTTTCCCTTTTCACATGTAGCTTAGAGTTTGGATATTTTTTCTTCATGCATGTGTTTTACGTACAGTATTTGCTTGTTGTTTCCCCGTGGAGCTAAGGCTTCCCTAAACTTTTGTCTCTCTACTTTCCTCCTTTTTTTTTTTTT
>VZSC01013943.1:778418-817986 GCA_013398225.1 Steatornis caripensis
ATAAATCTCTCCAAATTAGTTAAGTAAATTTTCTGAATTAGTTTGGAAAATTAAATTAAAATAATTTGCATATAGGTGGTAGTAAACAACTTTCCACTATGTACCTACTGCAGCCTTTTAAATTTCAATTAGTATTTTAAACACCGTTAAAACCTATTGATGATAACTAAATCATTTGTGTATTGCTAAAACAGTATTTACCAGTGTTTTGCTCATAAAGCACTGAAACAGACAACAAGCTGGTTTTCAATCTCAGTTTGCCTTTGCTGGATCCACTAACTTGAATCTACAAAAATTCAGAATAACACTACTGACTCCCATCTATGTGAAGATAAACTTTCAAAAGGGAATCGAATGTGTCCACTGTAATGAGATTTTCCTAAGTGTGTAAATAAACAGAATGAAAGAATAAGCTCTAAACTTCTTCAGTCCATCTTAACCCACTTCTGACTTTGAAGCCAAGAATATCAGATCATGTTAACTCTTTAGCTACTGAGGATGTTAGTAATCTGAGTTTACTAAATTTAGTAACCACTTTTTCAGTTTCATATTAGCTAAAGGAAATTACAGAAATTTTGTTTACTCTGAGAAATACAAGATGCAGACATTGATATTCATTTTTTCAGCATTTCAACTTGCCTAATTTAGAAATAAAAAAAAAAAAAACTGGCTCTGCTATGAGTCTCCTGAGGAGACTAATCACAAACATGAAGAAAGGCTTTGCTGATTTTTTATCATTATAACCCTCATTTACCCAATTTCTTTGTAATACCCTATAACTGATCAAACAGATTTTCCTCCACCCCTGTCATTGCAATGAAATCATTATACCTCTATCTTCAATTTTCAGAAAAAAGATGCTAACCCTTAGCATGGACTAAACTGGTTCCCTGCTCAGGGTTTTGGCTTCTACGATCTTGGGCATACCTTCAAGAAACCAGCCCTGCTAACAGCTTATGGGGCTCAACTGACCAAGTAGGGCAAGACTGTCCTGGGCAACAAGTGGGCTGGACTTATAAACAGATCTTTCAACTAGATTTAGTGGGGGGAAGTGGAAGGAGTTGTAAGCATTAGAGAAGAGCCAGGGGCTGCTGATGCACTAGGAAGCAACAGGGAAACACCTGTGAATTGCCTCAATGGAACTAGGGAGAACTCCTCTAAAAGGGTGATGTGGCCAATAGGCCAGCTGAAGTGCTTCTATACCAATGCATGCCGCATGGGAAACAAAAAGGAGGAGCTGGTAGCCACTGCCCAGGTGGAAAACTACAGCCTGATTGCTGTCACTGAAACTTAATGGGATGAATTGCACGATTGTAGTGCTGTGATTGATTGCTATAAATTATTCAGAAGGGACAAACGAGGAAGGAGAGGTGAAGTTGGCCTCCACATCAAAAATGGGATTGATTGCACAGAGCTATCTTTCAAGAACAACAATACACAGGTTGAGAACTTATGGGTAAAAATTAGAGACCAAGCCAACAAGGAAATTTTATTGTGGGTGTCTACTACAGGCCACCCAATCAATGAGAGGAGGTTGATGAAGAGTTCTTTCTTCAACTGCAAGAAGCATCATGCTTGCAGGCCCTGATCCTGATAGGGGACTTCAACCACCCAGACATCTGCTGGAAAAGTGGCGCAGTGAACTGCAAGCAGTCCAGGAAAATCCTGGAGTGCATTGAGGACAACTTCATAGTGCAGGTGATGGAGAGCCCAACAAGAGGAAAAGCACTGCTGGACCTGTTGCTCACTAATGCAAAAGAACTTCTCAGACAGGTCAAGACTGGAGGTAGCCTGAGCTACAGTGATCATGCCCTGGTAATATATCTTATTTCCTACCTTTATATCCAGTTGGATATAGCCATAACTTCAGCTTCCACCCACATGTTCATTTGTGTAAGAAGCAAGAAGAATTTGTATTCTACACAAGAATAATTCTGCAATGACCTTATCTGAATGTTTTAAGACCAGTTTGCACTGCTAGTAATCCAGCATGAGATCATACTTCACGTGTTCAAGTAAAGGCTGATGGCTGAGACAGATAATATTATTTTGTACAAGCTAAGTTGTTGGAAAACTTCCATTCACTTCCTGTATAGCAGATGAGACATTAGCAGTGGAAATACTAGAAGCAACAAAAATTAAAGAAGTCATAATTTTAGCAGGTATATAAGCAAACAGTCTTTTCTCAGTGTAAATTCTGAACAGCTTATGCAACAGGACAAGGATTTTTAATAAATGTAATTACCAATTTTTTTAAAACATTACAGAAAGCTTCATTCTGACAATCATAGAGCACAAAGTGGGCAAAATGTAATTTATATTATTACAAATCTTCATAATGTACAATCTCATAACAAAAAGAAGATATTGGAAAAAAAGACAGAACTAGGTCACTCTTCACAATGGTGCAGTAAAATGTGATGATGCCACGTATGTTAACTGGTTTAGAATCAGGAAAAAAAGGTTAGTGACTATTTTTACCACACTTGGTTACATATATCATTTAATACATGCATAGTTCACAAAAACTGGTTATATTTCTGTCATTAATAAAGGCATGTAACATTTTGAAATATTTTGTGTAAAATAATGGATTGAGCTGTTCACACTCACAGGTGAGATATTACAGTAGATCTGTACATTTTTCCTAAGGTGCCAGGACTCTAGGAAAGAACTAATGCAACAGCTGCAATTAATTTTCCTTTGTTCAAAACCAAATTAAAAAGTACTTAATCAGTGGATGGCAGAATATAGACCCTCAAAAAACTTTGATATGATACAAATACTTAAAAATTACATAGGAGCAGGTAAAAACTTTTCTTTGTAGAATAAATTTAAGTCAAATGAGCTATATGAGGACTGAAATTAAATTGTTCCAATTATTAATTCCTGCCCCCACACATTTGCAAAGAGGTATCAAGTAAAATCTCTATTTCTCCTTTCAATTGAAAAAAGAAGTATTTTTAGATCTCTCCTTTCTTGCCCCTAGGTATTACTGACTACATTTTGTCAGAAAACAGAAGTTTTATTTAACAAAAATAATTTTAGTTGACACATTTTTTTGCAGAATATATCAACACTTTGACTATTTTCTTACCAAAAAAGTGCAAGTTTTCAGGGTTTTTTCGTAAAATCTTACCATTTTCCCAAGACAGATACATTTTAGAAAAAAAGTTCCTTTCTTTAAAATCAGCTCTGTTGTCATTCTTTTTAAAGAGGAAAAAAGTTAAAGAGTGAGCCATAGCTCCATTGTAGCTGTTGATGGCAGTTTTCAGACCTACCAGAAAACCCAAATATTGTGCTAATTACTTTGTACCCTTTCTGTACTGGGTTTGATAGTCAGAACACTGAAACTTTGTGGAAATTGCTGCATTCCAAGCTGTGCAACCATCGAATGAATTCAGTCTGTTATTGTTAGAACCAGCAGCAGGTATCTCCTAGAACTGAGTAACACCTGAGAATAACACATCTGTGTTTTGAGTTACATCATTAACAGAAACAGTGCAGGGAAGTGAGAAAGGATACACAGGAACAGAATATAAACAGAGGAGTTGGGAAAAGACACTTGGCATCAACAGCAAGAATATGTCCACTCACAACCACAAAAGCCAAATCTCTTACATTTCTCAGAAAGGGACAAGGGAATCATCTGTTCTTGTGATCAAAATTTAACAGCTAGAAGTAACAGATGGAAGTAAAAGACCAGTAAAGTCAACATTGTGTGTTACCCATAACCCAGAAGAAGAAAACTCAACATTTTTTAGCAACCGTAACCAAAACAGAGGGAGAGTAAAAACATTCTCAAATTTTAAATCTATTTGTATAAAATGGCAAGCAAAGTTACCAAATTTTCTGCAGCATGTGTGAATGTGAGAATGAGATGAAGTAGGAAGTGACACTATAACAAGAATTAGGGACCCTATTGAAGGAAAACAGAAGGATCCGTTAAATAATTGTTTGTGCTCTGTTCGCATCCCATTCATTCACTAGAGTAAGAGCAGCATTTTGTTTATCGACCTCCATTAATGTTCTTGGGTTATAAGCAAAAAAAGACAGACATAGCAGTATAAAATGTAAGCTTCACTTGAGTCCAACTTCCCATTCAAAAGCTGTTCCTCAGGGTCATGAAATCTTAATTTTCTGAATTACCAAAATGACAAATATAGGTCAGAAGGAGCTTAGAACATGTCTATGAAAGAGAATTGTTGTTAGGCATGCTTCTCAGTACCTATAACTGCAGCTACACTAATTGAGTCTCTCTGGTACTTACTCTGATGCTGAGCATAAAATACTGATGGAGTTTGTCTCCTTTGCGTAATATTTAATAGCTGAAAGACATATCAGCATTCTCACAAGCTTGCGAACGTTTTATTTTGCTTAATGAATGATAATATTTCACTCTCTCAAAGTTTTCTTTCTTTTTCCCTTATTTTGCCACATCAGAGAAATTACAGAATTTCTCCTGTTCTAGAATCGGCATAGCTCAAGAGAGGCCGGTTTATGGAAATGTAGCATCCATTTTTTTTCTGCATTTTGATCATGCATATGTGAGCAGCATTAGGCTGCTATGTTGAAATTACTTTCAGCAGTGCAGGGCAGAATTTAATAATTTGCCTTAAGATGACTCATTCGCAAAAAAAAAAAAAGTATCTGAAATATGCAATGTCAAAAAAATTAGAAAGATCTCATCTTTCTTTTCTTTTTAAAAATTTGCTTACTGAAGTAATTCATAAAGGCAAGAATGCTATTTACCATATAATCTGTTAATTCAGTATTGTTGTCCTACAATACATGATGACACTTTGGGAAAGATTCATTTTCTCATGCTGCTTTATTTTCACACACAAGTACTAGACAAATAAGAATTCATCAGCAGATAAAAGAACAAAGAAACAGTTTTTATGAAAGGATACAGAAAGTAAAAAGGAACTATGCAAAAGATTGCTAGAAATTTAGGCAAGTTTAAAAATAAATGAAGTATTTCTCTATAAAAAACAGTTTTGGCAGTAGAATTTGGGAACCAGAGATACTAATTAAGTGTAATCGACCCACGTAAGAGTAACAGGGCAGTGCTTATAATGAAAGTCATGCCTGAAAAGCAAGCATTGAAAGGGATATATTATTCAGAAAAGTAGAAAAAGGAATGTAAACATGGTGATAGTAAAATAAAAAGGTGTAAAACACCAAATGGTGTTTATGGAAGAGACTATTACAGGCTGCTTCTAAGGTTCTAAATATAATAAATGCTAAGGGATAAGTGACTGCCATCTCCAGCAGCTCAGGGCACAGAAGTTCCTACTTCTGGCTGCTGGACCCCAGCCCAGTGTGCGCGGGGATCTCCCTCCCAGGCTAAGGGATGCAGCTGCTGCTTTCCTGTTTGCATGTTCAATCAACCTTTATCCCAGAGGCACACGTGCACACGCATAGAGGACACTGACATGGCTGGTTACACGGACAAGGCGCTGCCTTCAACAGCACCAACATAATGGACTCACATAAAACACAAGCACAGCCAGCAAAGTTCCCTCCTCATCTTTAGCTGGTAAGGACTGATGGCCGCTTGTGAAAGCACATCCCCTGCCAACTCTCTAGGTTCACAGGCACATGCACGTTCACAGATCTCTCTAATACTGGCACAGCTGCTCTGTGCATCTGAGACCTCTGGCCAGACCCAATGCCTCTTACCTGCTCCACAGATCTACTTGACTACTGGTCCAGCTTGGTGCTTACTGGCAAACACATGCACACTCACACACCCATTTCACAGGCACTACATGCTTGTGGGTCCCTCCAAATTCTAGCAGGGACCCTTTCCCCACCTGATAACCCCCATCCAGACCCGTGGCTCTCCAGCAGGACCGGGTTTGCTAGTGAAGGAGATGTGCACACCGCCACGCACACTGGCTTTGGGGAAGATACAGACAGGCAAAAATGAGGCAATCCCAATATGTTTCAAGTTCCTTTAAACATGGATGACTGTGTTTCACTGGAAGGTACTGAGATAGATATTGGTGCAAAATTGTAACACAGATAATGAACTGGCATTACAACCGGCTGTGCCAAAATACTTGTACTAATACAAAGATGCAATGTAACATTGAGTGATCATCTGAAAATGTATATCACCTTCACACAGGAAAGATTAATAGAATGAAGGCTATCGTTATAGCTGTTGTCTACAAACTGTTTGATGGGATAAAAATGTGAAGTAAGGAGGCAAAGTTGAGCTCAGGGAAGAAGTTGGCAGAGGAACACATGGGTATGAACTACCCGTTAGCAAACTAAGGGTGAAATAAGAAGGTGCTGAAGTTATCAAATTTGCTGAAAGAGAAAATTGCATTTTAATAGACAAAGATCATAAGACATTTGAAGATGGACAGAATTACGGGAAAATGTTGCATGCGACAGGAAGTAGATGTGCAGAGCTCATTCCTTTCCCTGTTTCCTGTGGTCTTGTGTATGTATAATATGCAACTTCAGTGTAATAATATCTATGTACAAAAGCAGCATCGAATATCATGGCTCCATACTCTATTTCCAAATGGATTCAGTTTATTAACTTGTGTTTATAAATATTTATCAGACATATAACATGACTGGCTTGACAGGAACAAAACAGATGGAGCATATTGAGTTGTAAATATAAATAGTGAGACACTGGAATCATTAAACTCAACAGCACTTTGCCATTGAACTCAGGCTGAAGTGAGGAAAAGGATCAAATTTCAAAGCATGACAACAGTAGAAGAACTGCGTATGTTTTTTATAATAGATCTCAACTATTTTAAAAGCACTATCAAAGTGCAAAAAAAACCAGAACAGTATTGCAGCGCATTGAAAGGCCTGGGGTTCTGCTGGTGATTGGCCAGATGCCGTGATGCTGACACTGTTATACTAAGTGCTGCTTTCTCAGCGTGATGCATGGTCTTTTCTATCTAGAAGCCCGCCCACGTCTAGTTTATTGCCAAGATTTTCTGAGAGGAATCACTCCTGTCTTTTCATATTTATAGGTATACTGGTTCTGGGATGGAATTAATTTTCTTCATATCAGTGGTGTGGTGTTGTGTTACAGAATTGTAGCTAAAATGGTGTTGATAACACACCAGTGTTTTGGCTATTGCTAAGCAGTGCTTGCACAGCCTGGAGGTTTTCTCTTTTCACATTCTGCCCCTGCTCCCAGTGAGTGAGCTGGGGTTGAGCAAGAAGACGAGAGGGGACACAGCTGGGACAGATGATCTGAATTGAACAAAGGTATATTCCATAGCATATAACATCGTGCTCTGCCATAAAAAACTCAGGGAAAGGAGGAGAAAGGGGGAATGTTTGTGGTTATGGCATTTGTCTTCTTAAGTAACCATTACATGTGCTGAGGCCCTGCTTGCTGGGAAGTGGCTGGACGTTTGCCTGCCCATGGGAAGTAGTGAATAAATTCCTTATTTTGCTCTGCTTGTGCCTGCAGCTTTTGCTTCACTTATTAAACTGTCACTATCTCAATCCATGAAACTTCTCGCCTTCCTCCTACTTTCTCCCCGTGCCACAAGTGAGGGAGTGAGCAAGAAGCTGTGTGGGTGTTTGGCTGTTGGCCAATGCCAACCCATCACAGTGCAACACAGCTTATACAGTTATTCAAGCTAGAGCAAAAGTAGTTGATGTCTGTGTCAGGGAATCTTCTATAAGGTTGCATTCCTCTGCTAAATCACAATATAAATGCCTTACTATACAGCAGTAAATTAATTTCTTTTAAATATTTTTACACCAAATGACATGACTGTTCTCTTCAGTTCTGTGGTCCAGTTCCATACGCAGATATTTTCTACTAAAAACTGCTTTATAATTCTGCTGCAGGAAACAGAGGATACTGTTCAAACGATTACAATAAGGCATGCAAAATGTGACTCATACTACATGTCCGTGCAGGAGACATGATGAAGGAATATCCCACACTCTTGGCTATCCTTATTCAAATAGGCCTTCCAAACGCCTTTGGTGTGCCACACATAATTTATCATTTTCTTAATGATATTACTAGATAATACAAAAGCGGCCACAGGTCGTAATAACTGAAGTTGTGGGACAACTCACCTTCCATCAGACCATATGTTCCCGATCCCTGCACTCCACATTTTCCCCTGGTGCTTCCTATATGTTTCTAGAGCCATGTGAGTACCAGGTAGGACAGGTAACAACTGTCCCATTTTGTGGTCGTGAACACTTAAGCACAGAGGATGTTGAATGGTCTGGCAAATGCTGCCTTCTTGAGGCAAGTGGAAAGCACAGATATGGTTATCTAAGTCTGTGTGTTCCCTAGCAGTTTCTTCCAGACTATGCTACCTTGTTGTTGCTCAGGCCTGCCCCAGCCATTTATACAAGTATTAAACTAGGTATGTGTTCATGCTCGGAGTATGCATTGTCATTCCATAATACCAAAAAGTTTGGAAATAAGGCAGAGAAGGATACCCCTCTGGTAGACAGCCACAGTTATGAAGGAGACTACTGGAATCATTGCAGAGGTATTGAAATAAAACTGCGTGACGCCTGTGTGAGACAGGAGGCTTCTGTCTGGCCTTGAAATCTGTGAGTTTGTAACTACATGGCAGAAAGTCAGCAAAAGCATGTGCACATTTGCTTTATAAAGTAAGGTAAATATCTGTTTAGGAAAAACTTATTAAAATATCCTGTAAGCATGCATCTTATTCACAATGACCTTTACAGCTTTTTGATTTTAACATTCATACTGTCCACATTTTCTGCACTAACCTTACTAAACATATTTTTAATTCCATTAAAATCCTTAGCTTCAAGTTCTGCATAAAATATCAATATTATTGATTCATCCTTTTTCTCTCCTCAGGGCATGGTTTAATTTCACATCGATTTGTATAATGAAAAAAGGAGTGAATTTGCCAGAAATGAACACTGAGACAAAATGCTAAAAATCAATTAAAACACCTTATCAGCTACAAAGATAGTAATATCCTTTTATTAATGAAGGAAGAGATATTGCAGCATAGAAAGTCAGAGCTGATCCGAAACCTATTACCACTAGCAGATTTTGTACTTCAGTTGGCTGCAAGGGTTTTATGCTGATGTATTAGAATTTAATTTGCCCACTATCAACATTAAATTTGTGGAAGATTAAGTAGACAAATAAGTCCAATGGAATTAAAATTAAATTATCAAATTAAATCATCAAAAATATTTTTATCCCTTTATATTTTGTTAGGTATTTATTTTTGTTTCATCAGCATAAACAACTTGTACATTATGACTTCTACTTACAGTCGGGACAATCAAATATACAAACAAATGCATATATTTTAGATACTCGAGAAGTCCATTTCAACTGTAGTAGATACTTTTTTCTCAGAATGAAATCTTGCTCTCGATTAATCATTGAAAGACTTGCCACTGATTTCAGTGGTGACAGGAATTTACCCCGTGAAGTATGCATAAAAATATACTCATCTTGTAGGACCATAGAGATATCAGCTGAAGAAACTTCTAGCCCAACTCTCCACCTGAAATAGGATCACTTTTCTCACCAAATCTTGAAAACTTCCAAGGTCCAAGTTTTTACCTGAACCTAGTAGCTGTTAGACTGCTGCTGGATCAAACGGATGGTGTTTAAAGTCTGACCTTCAAAACCCTTAACACTGGGAATTTAGATGAAGTTAAGAGCATCAGGTGCTTAGTTCTTCTCGAAACCTGATCCTTCTTATCCTCAGAGAGTTAAGCTCTAAATTTTTCAGTTGTAGTCTCCCTGTTTCTTTAACATGTAGTTTACTGTTACGATTGGCACATATTTGGTGATCACGAAGATCACACCAACTTTCTGGGCAACATGGCCCAATTCCAGGACCCACTGTACTGCCGAATACTAAGACCATAAATGTAAATTAGTATTTTCTTAGGATCCAGAAAAGAGAATCAAAATGTTGGGTAATATGCCTTCACCAACCTCTGTTACCTAGATGATGGGTAGCTGAGATCTGAAATGATATTCTGTTAGCTGGGACCTGTGACAGAATTTTCTTATTAGCAATGAGATTACATATGGAAAGTTTTCAGTATAATTCAAAAAGTTAATTTTCATCTCTCACATAATCTGATGTGTTCTTAAGATGACATCGAATTTTACACCAATGGTAATTAAAATGTAGTAAGTGGAAAGGATCCCTAAGTATATGTGTTGTTCTGATTGTTTGGCATGTTCTATCTATGTAAGGCCATGAACATTAATATTTCAGAATAATACGAGATTTTATTAAGTCAATAAACAAAGCCTTTGAGAATTTTTTTTACTAACTTTTAAAATAAACGTTGAACCTTCTACTCCCATCTACTGCAGCTTTTTTGAACACCAACCCTCCAAACCTACCTTTCCTGCTGTGGGGTCCTCCACAGGCTGCAGGTCCAGCTCTGCTCCTCCATGGTCCTTCACGGGCTGCACGTCCATCTCTGCCCTGCCGTGGTCCTTCACAGGCTGCTCCACCGCAGTCCTCCGTGGGCTGCAGGTGCACAGCCTGCCCTCTCCCCACCAGCTGCGGGGCAATCTCTGATCCGCCCGCCTCCTCCCTGCTCCTTCCTCACTGATCCCAGGTATCTGCATAGGTGTTTCTCTCACCTCCCCCTCCTCCCTCCGCTGCAGGTCTCAAGGACCGCTCCTTTGTCCCATCCCCTCCTTAAATCGTTATCGCAGAGGCCCGTCTATGGTTTCTAAATGGCCCGGCCTCAGCCTGAGGCAGGGCCACTGTGGAGCTGGGGGAGCTTCGAGCAGCTTCTGACAGGGGCTACCCACTCGTGTAGCCCCTGCCCCTGCTACCAAAGCCCTGCCATACAGACATGACACAATAAATTACCTATGTTTCCAAAGAGTTAGAAACTACAAATTAATATTGGGGAGACTAAGCACAAAGCTGCATTAGTTGTAAACTTACATTATAAGAAACAGCAACAAACAAGTAAGATTGATGAGATATTTCTACCAGAAGCTGTTTATTCCTCAAAGAATAAATGTCTTGGGGAAGCAGTTTAAATTTACCAAAGCCCCATCAATTTTTCTGGCCAAGATTTTGCTAATGTATTTGGTAGCATCTCAGAAACCAACCTGGCAAACAAAGGAAGAATTTTCAGGCTCCTTGACACCAAGACCGTTCACCATGTGGGTAGTACCAGAGCCAGAGTACCTCTTTCATAGCATTTTAGATAGAACAGAGTAAGTTTTCCTGGCGCTGTTCTAACTGTTACATATTTAGACCGAAGTAAAGTTCAGGGATTCAAGTGGCAAAATCCTCTTGTGTGTACTGAGTGTCTGAGTCTAAGTTGATGTGAATATTGACTGTTGCCTAAATAAAGATCAAAGACAGAAAACGATGAGAAAAAAGTGAAAGCAGTAAATAATTTTATTAAAATTTATACCATACTAGAGTCACAATGAAGCAAAGTCTTTGAATGTGAAGACCATTTTAGGATTGTATTCAGTATGTTCAATTTTAGGAATATATTTGGCTGTTCTCATAACAAAAACACCATCTAGGCCTAAAAGCATGCTGAAGTTAAATTTATGCTGTGTTGGCTTAGTCCTAATTTACATCAAAACACTTGAGAAACATAAAACTAGTTTTAATGACAGGTAAACAAGAGTTATTTGTGTGATCTAAGTAGCCTTAATTTATGCTGTTTCATCGTTTACAAGTATTCAATCAACTGGTGCTTTCACACATTTCTGTTTAAAACATTGTAACTAACTAAATATATTTATATTATAATGTAACTTAAATATTAAATCATAAATGCTTAGGTTTTAAAATGATAATTTTAACTTCTGACAAAACCAAGAGAGAATACAGAAGTCTACCTATAGATACCCACAGGATACCCACATGGCTGAGAGACAGAGACTCAGAAAGTGATAGAAAATGGGCCATCTGTTCAGCATGCAGAATAAAAAAATTCAAACAAATTAGACTTACTGAGCAGGTATTTGCTTAAGTTAGCCAAAATCTCTCTAAAATCCTATCTTCTGCATGGTACAATCAATGTTGCAGGGAAATATATCTATCCAGTCAAGGTCCAGATGCTGCAACCTGCAAGTGCGCTAGCCTGTTTTCTTTGGAAAAGCAAAGAATGAGTTACTTTATAAATGTAGGTTTGTACCATAAACTAATACAGGAAGAACTTATTAAGTAAGTAGGAAGCTCATGTTTCCATCTTCTGCCTGAGGAGATTGAAAAACATGTCTCCTGTGTCCTGGAAGAACATCCAGGGTCTCAAACCATAAGGTTTTTCTGTGCTTTTTACTGAAATGGTGCCAAAGGTAGGAAAACAAAAGATTCATCAAGCATAGATGAGAACCTTCTCTACCATTAAGCTGCAGTATTTTTCACCTTGAAGAATAGATCCTCTAGTTCTGGTTTCTGAATGAAAAACTATTTGTGTAATTTAAAGCAAGCAGTTCTAACAACTAAACTGTAAAATAAAGGGCATTTTGAGGATTAGGTGGCAGGTCAGCGTGGTTGGTTTAGGATGTCAGGATTGAATAAAGGCAAAGTACAAAGTCTCCCTGCTTGTGGCTTCTGACAGATGTGGCCACCAGCAGATACCTTTGAGAGTCTGTCATAATAAAAATCAGTAAAATGACTAACAATTCAGACATGGTCTTTATATTTCCTGATGCTAAACCAATCTTTTAGTATATAAAGAGACCTATGGATCTAGTTCCTTAGCAGATATATATTAATTTAAATCTGCATTGATGGTTGTCTTTTTTCATATTTTTGTAATGCAAACTGCAGTGAAGTCACCATTTACCAACATCCTTAATGGATGTACCTAATTAAAATACAGTATACTTAATAGATATTTGAATATAGACATAAGAAGATTACAAATACTGCCTGTTTTCTGCTTTATTAAAATATGACATGTTTTTTGCATCACTTCATTTCAATTTTAATTCGATTTTAATAAGAAGTATTCCTCTGAAAGTGATGAAGGATGGAGGCTGGAGGCTTCTTACTAAATTAAACTAGGAGAGTTCCTTTTCAGCATCCAGATTTCACTCCAAGACCAGTTGTTCTACAGTAACATAACTTACAGACCTCTACTTCTTGCATCTGTCCAGAATTTCTCTTGTTCTTGTCTTTCAATCTCAGAAAGTAAGATGTTTTTCATTAATTTCAAATTACTTTGATTTGTGACTGAGGGTGGTGAGACACTGGCACAGGCTGTCCAGAGCAGTTGTGAACGTCCCCTCCCTGGAAGTGTTCCAGGCCAGGCTGGACGGGGCTTTGAGCAACCTGGTCTAGTGGAAGGTGTCCCTGCCCATGCCCTTCCAACCCAAACCATTCTATGATTCTATAATTCTATGATGCAAAGGAACTCCTAACTTTACATCAAATCTGCAAGTCCTACGTTTAATAAGTTTTTTCATTTCCATTTATTGTGATCATTTGTTTTAGTATTTTCTTTGCTCTCCAGATTTATGTTCAGTGCGCAGCAAAATTCTGTCTTGCAAACCTCTTGATTAACCATTATAAATAAATTATTCATTCATGTTTTAAAACAAAGCATTTATTAATGCTTTAAAAGAAAGAAAGAAAAAACCAAAACATGCCCCCCCCCGCCCCAAACAGACGAATACTTACTGCTAAAAGGTTAGTTTTAGCAGAAGCTCCTTTTTAGGCGTCTGACTGGGTGAAAGTTATGAATTAGATATCTTGAGAAAGAAAAAGATTAAATCAAATGTGCCCTCTTCCAGCGGTAGTGATTTGAAATGCCAACACACCTTGAGCAATCTTGTTTGATTTAGATCCTTAAATTGCTGTACTTTGGAGGTTTTCTGCTCAGAATAGTGGCTAATCCTCTCCTTTCCCTAATCCCTCCTGAAGTGCCTACAGCTCCTCTGTATTGTGTAAGGACTTTGCATGTCCTTAGGCCCATGCATTTTATTAAGCTCTCTCCAAAACACAGGAGAAGTTTTGGGTGCAGCAAACACAATTCAGAATGGATGTTCAGTTGCATGAGAAGTCACATAAGCGAGCCAGTAGGAAAAACTGGAAGACATCCCCTAGAGCAGTCACTGAAACTAGTGTCCTCTACTTCCAGATGGATATGCTACCGTTTACTTTCTGCCTTCCTTCTTGTTGAATATTTGGTTCTGCATAAGGATCGAGTTTGTTACAGCATTCTTCCAAAACTTGAACTCCTGTTACCACAGACAGAAAATAAATTTGAGCATTTATACTCCCACATTTTCTCCCTGCCCTCTTGGTAGGAGGATAAGAGTGAAGGCTGAAGGACTGGGGAGAAGTTACATCTTTTCTGGAGTTAGGCATAATTTGAAAATATATAACAAATTATACTCTGCAAGAAAAATGTGGGGAATGCAAGGCAATCCTGGCAGAGTTAGGTGCAGGCAATATATTCATTTTTTACCAAAATTTCCACGCTGCAGCAAGATCTCTTTATCAGTCAGTTAGATGCTGTGGTAATTAATTTTGTGGAAGTGTAAGAGTCAGGAGACTTTAGATATCAATATACTGTCATTTCACAATATGTATGTGTTACACGATATTTGGCTGTGTCTCCAGAGCATTTCTCAATGAACAGTTGAAATGCTGTGTTGGTAACAGACATGACAGTATTTAAAATATGAAAAATATGTATACGTGTGAACCCAATGACATACTGATTGAAAACAGTGAGTATATGGAAACTGGTATCTGCGGTTTAGAAGATCTAAGTTTGCAGACTTAAGCATAACTATTCCTAATGGAATAACTAGAGATGCGTACAGTTCAGTGCAGGTTTGAGGTCCCAGAAAACTCACAGAACATTTAGTAGATAATTACATTTTACACCTTAACATTTGCATTCTCTTTATGTAGCCCCGGCTACAGAAACAAGCAGTTTGAGGGAAAATTGCCATTTACTTTGAGACATCATAGAAATGTAACAAGTTTCTTTAACATACTAACATTTTCATTCCATTTGTAGGACTGATAGTTATAAAACAGTATGCATAGCAGTTAATAGACATATACTCAAAATGGAAAAAATAATAAATATTTTACTCTAATCAAAATAAGAAAATGAGATTACAGTAGCTTTCATGACATTCATTAATCTTATTCAAGAAAAACATTATGTCAGTATAGTTGTTCTACCTCCTAATGTTTTTGACAAGTATAAAATATTCTGCAAGAGGCTGGATGATGGTCGAGTTGGTATAAATCAACCACACACCACTGAATTAATTAATTCAGCCGTATGGTGATATGTGTCTACTGAGGTTCTTGCTCCCTGACAGTGATTTTCTCATTTTCCCACTTTTGCAAAAATTTGCTTGCAGTAAGAGGGATCCACAGTACAAATAAACATATCACTTGGGTCTGTTGGGGTTTGTATGTGTGTGAGCTATTTATAGTTTGAGCTATCAAGAAATTTTTTCTTTTTGTCTCATGTCAATGATAAGGTGCCAGTGAGATATGGGTCAATTGGTATCTGTTGAGCATTGCCAATCTACTACAAACAGGTACAATTTTGACTTTGGTATAGTGACAATTGATTGTAAATTTTAGCTTGATAAAGTAAATATCTCAGCAAGAGCCAGTATTTGTCATTCTATCGTATTCTAAAATGAAAGCCGTAATTCCCATTAATATAAAACATTGTCCAGGTCCGCAAGAATCCCAGCAGAAGGTACAACAAACTGTTCACTCACTCTGCTATATGGCAGATTCCCAATATATATTCATTGTCTGATATGCGTGACAAAACAGAGATTTCTGGTGCTTCTTCTTACAGCTTAAGGCAGAAGAGGCCTTTGAATAGTCCCATCCCCAAAAAACCAAAACTCCCCACCTTTCTCTACTAATGGAGCTTCTTCTACTTTGTCTGTGTTTCAAGTGATGATTTCTAGTAACCAAGCAAAACTGGAAGTGTTTGTCAATCCTCGTAACTCTTGTACTTATTGTCAGTGTGAGACTTGAACATTTTCTTTTCCCCACCTCTTCCCCCAAGTACAGCCATACAGGACATTCACAGTGAAGCAAAGTGGCTTGCCTCCGAGCATGAGCTGCATTGAGTGCATAGAGCCTGAGAGCTGGGACGATGGGTGACTCTAAGATGCAGGCAGCACCGTACATCCCCCTGGGTCTGCATGTTCCCATGGGACACTGGGAGAAACACGCTTCCAGCCTTTGCAGTCCTGCTGTTATCTGTTGGCAAAGACACTCATCACCTAACCACAGCAACCCAGGCTGTGTAATCTAGCTCCCTGTCTGGATGCATTAAAATGCCCGTTGACAGTCACTTGTGCAGAAGTTATGATGGCCTCACGAGTGGCTTATGGAGAAAAATGCTCTGGGAGGAACATTTTAGCCTCCTATACAGATAAGGCTTTCCCTTTAGCAACTAAACCCAGAAAAACATACTACCCTTCACATCATTTCCAAGGACTAAGAAGAGTACGTGATCTTAACTCTTGTCAGATTTTGTTAGACTTGATGCTCCTGCAAAAGATGCCAACAGCCTCTTTAACAAGATAATTAGCCTAGCTGGGGAAAAAGTGCTTAACATGGTAGCTACGGCAGAATCTGTTCTATCACCCCACCACTCGGATTTCATATTTTAAAAACCCTGACGTGTCTGTAAATCAATGAGCTATTTTTATTTGTTTACCTTTTGGTAAGCTGGTGAAACTTTGAATATATTTATAAATGATCATATTTCCTGTATTAAGAACAGCAAGTGCAATACTAAGCACACCTGAGCCCACTGAATTTTGTCAGATATTTATGTCATCTCATTATCCATCTTTTCAGACTACTTCACCTCTGCTTCAGTTTCTTAATGAAAAAGTCATTTCTCTTGCTGATTTGATTTAGTATCTTACTGAATTTCATACTTGTTTATATGTGAGATAAATTCCCTGTTCTGTTACATCTCCTCTCTATTCTTCAGAGCATTATTGTCAAAAAGCATTATGCCACTTTTGCTATCTATGCAGCTGAGTATTTTAACACATAGTGATGCACCTGAACTAGGACATCAAGTTGATGCTTCCTTATATTTTAAATACACGGAGATACGCTGCAAATTTAGATCAAAACTATCCAAAATTAGACATAAAGTTGTGTAATGATTACCTAATTTTATGTTATTCTTTCCCTTAGATAAAGGTGTAAGCAAAGTCAAAATAATACATAGTCGGAAAAGTTATTACTGGGGAAACCGCATCATTCAGATCATATTCTAGGTTAATTTTCAAGAGCTTAATTCATGTACAGGGACAATTTTATCCAAGCAGCCTCTCCACCATGAAGATTTTCATTCTGGGGAAGATTTAAACCTGGGAGAATGACCTGAACTAGACAACAGCTTCCCCGTGGCACAGCTGAAACTATTTGAGGTATTCAGTAGAGCAGGAAAGTGCTGAATAGGTTCAACTGCTAGTTGCTGCTAGAAGATCACTTGAATAGAAGGTAGGGTGAGTAGTTGCACATATCCTTGGTACAGAGGCTCCATGAAAATTTGGAGTAAAATCCCTGCCTCGTGTTCTTTGGGGAAAGTTTAGTACAGGGTAAAGATAGTTTGGAAGTAGGGCCTGTCCACTCCTTTTAACGATCTGATTTTCAGGATGAGCTTCTGTTTTGTCTTGTTTGGTGGCACATACACACATATTCTCCTCAAACACTGACATGCACGCACTTAAACATATACACAGCTTCATGTGGCAGAAATTCCTAAAAGACAATATTCAATCTGCAGTAGATCTAACTATAAAGGCTTGTAGGAGAGCAATTTCATTTCTTGATCTTGGTTAACTCGCTGCCCAAAGCGTTATTATTATTATTATTATTTCTTTAAAAGCCTGGGCTAGCTCCAAGCCCTGTGTCCCACAAGCTTTGAGGCTTTCCTCTATCTCACCTCAACTTCCTTCTATAAAAAGTGAATCAGCCAGCATCCAGCTACAGCATATTGTAAGCAGTTCTCAATTCTTCCTTCCACAGGGTTCCTGCAGCTCACAGCTTCTCTACATCCTGCTCTGAACTCTATTCCAGGCAGCCCACGCTGCACCCAGCATGTCGTAAGCTGTTGCAGCAGTCCTCCTGTATCTCTGCTGTAAAACTTCTTCAACTTTTCTGCTTTCTGACAGTTTGCCCTTCATCTGATTCCTGCCTTCCGAGCGTACGGTGTCACAGCCTGTCAAAGATGGTGTGCCAAGAAAGGGAAACACATCTGCTTGTACATCCTGGCTAGGTCAGCAGAAAGAGAATTGATTTACTAAAATTTATTTTTGGAGATTCTGCCTTTCCTTCATCTAATATAATCAAATAAACTGGTGAAATAATCCCTGAACTAGCCATTTTGCCTCCTGTGCTTGAACCCATAGTGCACTTTCTCAGTTCTTTCTCATATGTGTTTAAATCACACTAACTAAAACAATTTAAGGCACTTAGGAATTGAACCAATTTTAACTCTAAATGGTTAACAAAACCCAGTTGGATTTTCAAGATCTAAGTTAGATCTTTAGTTAGGAATAAGACTTAACTAATCCATACTCAAGAGCAAGATTCAGTGTTTGGAATGGAAGACTTCACTCAGGCAGAATTTTATTTCCACCAACAGAGTTAGACCAGGTCCTAACACTCTAGAAAATGCTAGCTTCTGCCTTTGTGAACTGTTAAAGTTTTAGTGGTTTCTTTGTATGGAGCCTATATCAGCTGAATAAGGGGCAGCTGGGGTTTGTATGGTACTAAGGGTGGAATTCATTGCCAGGGCAGGAAAATAAACACAATAAATTATAACGCCAAATAAAATTGTCAAGATGCATTTTTGAAAACTCAATGATTTTTCAAAAAGATTTTCTGTACCTTTCACAATGATTAGATGCGACTAAACAACTGGCAGAGAATGAAAGTGCTAATTGTGAGTGCCTGGGCAGCTATACAAATTAACAAATTTGTGTTTGCTGAATAGGAAAGAAATACAAAGACTGTCTTGATAAGAGAATGAAGTCCTGTTGCACAGCACAAAACTGCAGGTTAGGGAGCATGTTCCAAGAGTGAGAGGAAAAAGCTTGCTTAAGCGCCGGTAGACCAGAACCCCAGAAAACCATTGCCAAACTTTATGTTTGAGCCTATTTTAGCTAGTTTTCGCTTTGCTCTTTTATTACTTTTTAAAGCACTATCTACAGTTATGCAAAAGTGATCACTGTGTGGACAGAACTTTTACAGACTGTGGTATCTCCAGGGATTTTTTTGATTGATCCCGTTGAGTCAGAACACACACAGTGCTGCTATCAACTTACTTGTCCTGCATCTGTCCTCCTACAGCTTCTCAGCAACACTGGTAACCCTAGTTCTAGACATGTTCAGCCCCAGAAGCCTCTAAGATGAGGTAAGCAGGGAATGTCCAAGATACTGGTGCCTGGGGATTCAGTGCTGATTCAAAGGATACATTCCCCGCTTCTTGCACACTGCCTGCGTGCAGGATTGGGTTGCTTCTGCTGAAGTGTATTGCATGGCTTTGCATGGAGCAGTGTCACAGAATTTAACTTGAACTGACTGCACATCATTTTATAGCATGGAAGTTAGTCTGATCGATACAGTACAAAAATCCTTGCCTTTACTATTTTGTAAATTAATGACCACTGTGTCTTAATTCACCTGATACCCAGTATCTTGACTATTTATACCAATGAAATATGGCTCCCAGATGGTGAAGAATCATGTAAAATTTCTTAGGAATTATTGTCCACTGAGCTATCAGAGAGGGAGGATATAAGCCAACCTCTAACTAATGAGGGTTTTGACACAGTTCTTCCTGTGGGGATTCCTAATTATCTACGAAACATTTTTTATTCCATTGTCTGAAGCAGTTACTGATTTCTGAACACATGATACTAAGTCATGTGGCCTTGCTGCATCTGTTCCCATTGACTATGTGGCTGGTCCCTCATCAAAGAATTTTCAGAAGCAGTAACAAATTGACAGTGGAACTATTTACATAGAGTAACACTGAATTTTGGAGTGCATACATTCCTTTGGATAAAAGATTTCTGCCAGCAAGATTTAAGATGGCTTTAAGGTGGCCTCCAAGAAAGCAAGCACACAGATAGTTGAAATGGGTAGGATAGGCTATGTATGGAAGTGCAAAGTATGTAAAAAAATTACCTATACTTACGGTGGTTATTCTAGAGCACATAGAGAGATGTTCTTATAGCTCATGGATGTATGTATGCCATTGTCAGTCGATACCCATAACTGAGAATCATTAAAAGAGCCCTTCATGAGTAAGACAGGGACAGGGATCATAGGCAAATTCATAACACACAGACTGAAGTTATCCTAGTTATTTCTAGGAACTTAAAGCAGTTTCTTAAGTTCAGACAGAGTCTCTTTTTCTAGATAACGGAAAGCACCTGGAAAGATTTGGCCCTTAGAAGGGCCAAATCATCTTCTGGAGGTACTTGATTCACTTTTCGCTGAAGCTGTCTTATTCTGTCAATTATAGAAGAAGTCCAGAGCAACTAGGCTCCCAGGAACCTCAATTAAATACCTAAAATTTGTCAGAGTAAAATGGCCCCAGGAAAATGGTTCCAAAAACTTCAAATGCACCAGGCTCTGTTGTAATTCAGTTAACGGACTTTCAAATTAGTCAGAAAATGTGATCAAAGCATCACATTAAGGCACTATTAAAAGGAATACACTTTGATCATGACTAATGAGATGCAAAAGCAGAAAAAAGACAAAACTTCAATGAAATAAAAAGATAATTAAATGTAAGAACTCATCTTCCTCCATATTGTCTCATTGACAGGGCAGAGGTTAGTATTAGTGCATATTTAGACAGACATTATTATCTCATTCTCTAACCTGTTATTTTCAAAAAAGATGAGGCTATTTTCCTGAGAGTGAAAAAGATCTAACATAAAAATCATAGGTTATAGATGGATGGCTTAAATGTGTTTTTTTCCATACAATTTCAGGACTCAAGTATCAAGTCTAAATTCCAGGGTTTGGAAAAACTGGTGAGGCTTTACTGATTCAAGAAATGACTAGCACCAGCAGAATGCTGTACCCATTGATTAAGCTTTGTAGCTCTCAGTGAGAGATGAAATGAATGCCCTATTTATTGACAGGAAAACAGAAAAAAATGGATTGAATTTTTTTTCTAGTAAGAGAAACAATGATTTTAATGTTCAGGTCTATCATTTGTTTGCCAGATAACATAGTACCTCTGGTTTATTGATAAGAAATCTGATATTGATGTGCTTTGTACTGCAAAGGAGTATAGCCATGCTGCTGGACAAGAAGGGTGAGGCCTCTGTGCTCTGAAGAACTATCACAATAGTCTGGTAGTAAAACTAGATTTGAAGGGAATTTAAAATCTGTTAATTCATCACCATTTATCTTCAGCTTTTATTGATCTGAAAAAGGCTGTGCTAAAAAAAAAAAAGCCTTTTAAATTATGCTGAATCAACAGCTCTGATGTATCATCACAACTGTTGGTAGTATGAAAAATAACAAATATGACACAAATAATACTCCAGGTGTTAGGTTATGTTTCAGCAACAATGATGTACAAATAACATATTGAACAATAAATATTATTTATCCATCTTTTCAGACTACTTCACCTCTGCTTCAGTTTCTTAATGAAAAAGTCATTTCTCTTGCTGATTTGATTTAGTATCTTACTGAATTTCATACTTGTTTATATGTGAGATAAATTCCCTGTTCTGTTACATCTCCTCTCTATTCTTCAGAGCATTATTGNGGTATATGATTTATAGTATATATGTTATTCTATATTAATAGTAAAATGTTATTATATCGTAAAAGCCAGATTCACTAACATTTGTCTCACCTTTTAGTAATATGCACATGGTCATCTAAATAATGGTATGGAGTCTGTAGCCTATATATGGAGTCTATATGATATGGAGTCTATAGCCTGAATATGATACAGGATTTTACTGACCCCTTCTTTATTGAATTAAAATATTCATATTTTTTAAATTCAAAGATCTGGAGGAAATAAACTTGTCCCTTTCATCTTGTGAGCATCAAAGCTGTGGAAAAAAAAAATTGTCAAGTTTGCTGCATAGGCAGAATTCGATTTATACCTTCTGAAAATATTAGATCTTTTAACCTTTTCTCATTGGTGAATGATGGACCTAACCATGAAATAAAAGAAAACAAAACAATAAATGCTTTTAAGCTTGATAAATGGTAATGCTTTTAAAGTGTGAATTAGAACTACTCCATGGAACTTATTGCCAGAATATCACTGATCCTAAAACTTTATGAAGCATTATTTGTAGTTGGACAAGATGACCTCCAGAGGTCCCTTCCTGCTTCAACCATTCTGTGATTAACAGTTTAAATAGCAAGAAAAGTAGTGTAGTCATAAATTCAGAGGAATTTCTAAAAAACACACTAGATGGGAAAAAACTCACCTGCATTATGCAACTTTCCACAGAAAACATAGAAAGAAATATTCACCAGAGAAGTATATTTTGTTAAGCTTGCACTTTAAATCTTTGGTCAAAGAACTCGAAATCCCTGCTTCAATATGTACTCTAAAATGTGTTAAGATAACAGTCAGTTCTGATAGGAATTAGCAAGACATAGACTCCAACTTCAGTGGAGAATTTACTTATGAAGTGTTACCGGGTTAACATATTAGATTACTTTAGCAGTGAATTTCCTTTCTTTTCAGTTATCCAGTTTTAATTTCCTTTTTTTTTTTGTAACTGTTAGATTGATAATCTAACAGTTGAAATAAATACTAAAAATAAGATAAATAAAATAGCTAAAAGTTGAGCTAAATACTAAATATGATAGTGTGTTGCGCTACCTCTTCTTGGTATTAAATAAAGTTGTTGGACTTTTTGATTCAGATATTTAATTTTAGTATAGTAAAACCTCAGATTTTATGCCATATATTCATTCATTACAGCTGCATGCTGTCTCAAGCAAAGAAATGCCTTATTGTTAGAAATACTGAATCATCAAATGTAAAATGCTTCTAGATATAAAGTGAATACTTTAAAACGCCAAAATCAGTGAGTTATGATTACGATACAAGTTCCAGACCACTGAAAGACAGCATCTTTCTTTACTATACGTCTTCAGGGAAGTGTGCAAATTATGCAAATACTGAACATGAGGTGGAATATCTGTAAAAAGCGAGCAATGCGTCAGATCTCACTCAACTATCCAAAGTTTTTGCTTACTGCTCATGTGAGTGTATTTCCAGGTATACTCATGCAATCTTAATTCTCCATCAGGATAGAAACATTTCAGAAAGAAAAATGGAGACAAAAGTTGAAAATGCTTTTGCTCCTTAACATTTTGAGAAGAGAGGAAAACATCACTTCCTAAGTATAACTGTTTTATTACACTTAAGAAGATGCAAATATTAGATTATAAAGACTGCATTCAGTTTTATGATGACATACAAAAGAGCAATTCAGTTAGTGGTAGGTAAATTTTTATATCTATTTATATTCGTATGCCTTTGGCATACATTCTTCTCTGAGTATGAGAAAAACTAGAATTTTCTTTCAGAGGCAGCAAGCATTGGGAAAGCATGACAAAGAATTGAGTCCTGGAACACTACCCGTTCTGTGAAGCTGAGCAATGCGTTAGTCTGATATAAACTCTTTGAAACTAATATCTGGAAAATTTAAGATTGTTATGTTGTAAAGCTACTCCACGCTGTGATTAAATATTGATGTTTTGTATACACACCGGTCTTATGGAGTAAATTGCAGAGCTGGGTGTTATTTTTAAACCAGGCAAATAACAGTTTTCAAGATTTGGCTGGGAGATACTTTATTAAGCTGCATTTCATTGCCATATTTTAAGCAGAAGACAAAGTAAAAACAATCCAACTATGAGAAGATTATAATGGAAGATTTGATAGCTAGATCCTGCTGTAGGAGGATCCTCTATGGAACCATTAGCATGTGTCTCAGTATTAAGAACTGAGAGAGGCCCATCACATCTTCCGCTTCCCTCTTCTCCTGCATCTCAGAAAGGGGGATATACACAGGCTTCTGACGCTTTCTGGCTTTTGTTAACAAAGAGGCTCTTCAGGTGGAAGCTGATGATATCCTTACATTTGTATTCACTCTCTTCGAGGAGTCTCTGTATGTACAGTTATTCTCACTTTTAACCAGAGATTGGAAACTTTCTGAAACCTGTTAGACTAAGGAGTCTATCTTCTTTGGATTTTCTTCTTAATTGCTTCTATGCTATAGGAATTGTATTAGCTTCTCTTCATTCCCCAATGCTCCCTTACGCAGTAAGCTGTTCTCAACCTTTTACATGGGCTCAAGCAGCTTTTACAATTCTAAAACACAGATCTTTAGTCTTGAAACTATCTCTGTTTTAAGCTGCTTTAATTATCAAATTGAAAAGAAAGATTTATTGAAATGCTGAGCTTTCTGGTAAGGCAAGAAATAAAACATCAAAATTACTGAATCAATTGACTAAAGCAGTAGCTTGTTCCTATGCCAAATTATCAATGAATTCTTTAATTCTTACTAAAATGTGCTGTGGAGCAGATTTTTTTAAAAAAGTAAACAAGTAAAAACCAATGAGTATTTGTTTACAAAGCTTATCAACATGTCTAATAACCTTTGTTAGCATTTCCATGAGCAACTGTGTTTTTCAATATTTCTAATTTCATAAATTGCTCTTTGGCCGCAGAGTTTATGATTGACAGATGGTGGCTGTGCAATGTATTTTGGAACAAATGCAGCTGACAGACTGTAGGTGGGTAGCACATAAAGCTGGCCAAGCTCAGTGTTCTATCCGCATACGAATAGCACAGTGTATAAGGTAATTTTTTTATTTGTTTCCTATTATTTAAAATAAAATTAAATACTCTTGAGTGTGATTACAGAATTTTTTTAAAAAGGGCCAGTTCTTCAGATGGTGGAAACTGTGTTCACTTGACTGATCAAGCATGGAGCTAATAAAAGTATGTTCATTTAGATCAACTGAGGATGTGACCACTAGTGCGCGTATCAGGAGTCACAGAAAGATACAAAGAAACTCCACTGCAATTTGTAAAGGTTTAGCATTTTGTCTTCTCCATACAGAATGAAACAACTTTGGTATGTTCTGTTGGGTTTATCCATCAGCTAACAAAATGGTATCTCAGTCTCTGACTATACTCTGCAAGATGCTCTGATAACATGAATAAATAATCTATATTTTATTGCAAGAGCACCAGTAGGCCATCAGAAAGGTAAAAATGTGCTGTACAGCATTTAAAGCCTTTTTGACAAGGAAAAAAAAAATGGACATGAAGAGAAGGTGTTTGGGCATAGTAGGTATGAAAAGCCTATTGATCAAGTCTTCAAGTTAGGTAAACTTTGCCTAATGAGAAGCTTCAAACGGAGTGATTATAAGCACTGCACATCAGAACCTACAGTTAGTATTGTGTGTACTACACTTACTAGTGGATAGACCTGTTTAATGAGGCTACGGGACAAAACTTTTCTCCTGCAACAAAAGCAGAGTTAAAAACGGCTCTAATGATTTTATTGCTCAGAACACCCAAAGGGTTGCCCCTCAGAGAAATCATTTTTTGGAACTCTTTTGTTCTTTGAAAGGTCAAATACAAATTTTGCAAGATCTTAAAAACTTAGTGTCACGTTTAGTTCCAGGATGATGACATTTCATCTTATTAAGGGAATTGCTTTAAAAAAAAAAATTGTTTGACTAGAATACACAGCTTTCAGACTTGAGCAAGACTTTGCTTGTGCTCCTATTTAGTGAAAAATTAAAAGAAAAAAGTTCCTAAGGAAATACTGACAGAGCATTGTGAAGAAAGCTGCATTGCCTCTAGCACTCATCAAAACAATTAGGAGAATGAGGTGGTTTTTGTCTACCTGCACAGGGCAAAACTTTTTCAATATTGACACTGTTGCCTGGGGAAATGTGAACTTAACAGCTTGAACCAGAGATACTCAAACTAATTAACTGTTTCCGTGTAAGAACTGCAAAGGGAGGTCTGTTACAAAACTCTATTTTATAATCACATTATATTTTATGTAATTAATGCTTAAGTAGAAGCTCAGAACCAGTTTCATTTAAAATTATTCATGTGTTTGCTTCTTGAGTTGAACTGCTGGTACTGTTGTATTCAAGGATTTCTCTAGATATAACCAACAGGATACAGGGCATTCAAGCTAAGCCGTTTTCTTGTACAAGCAAGTTGTGTTTTAACACTGTCCAAAATACTGTCTATGTGAAGTGCCTTATAAGAGGATGAGCTCAAAAATAAATCAGTTTTTAACCAGCTTACATTAAATTTGGATTTTTTTTATTTGTTTCTTTTCTTCTTCAAGTAGACAAGCCAATGTCCTTAACACTCTCAGTTCACATGAGCATTGATGTTACTGGGAATAATATTTTTTTCCAAAGCAAAAAAAGTTGTTGATCTTTTTTATACATACACTGGGGGACAAAAAAGTTCATGAGTGCTTTTCCAGATGGCATGAAGCCAGGTGAGAAAATAAAGCTCTAGTCCCAAGAATAGTTGTAATATATGTCTTCTTCCCCAGTGTAAGTACAAGAACCGCACTAACGTTTTAACCTGGATTATTTTCCCATAATACGTCCCATACCTATGGATCAATGTTCTTCAGCTATCCTGGGTAGATCTCACCTCACTATCAATATGTCTACTGTTTGAGCTTACTGGCTACTTGCAGCTACACTCCTTCCATCAGTAGTTGGTTTACAATAGATCACTGGAGTACTACGCACAATATCTGAATAAGGAATGGAGGTTCCTAGTGGCTAGGAGCAAGAAACGTTCTGATGGAAGAATAAATTAAAATGTATTGACATTTAGGCAGATTTTTTTTAAATTTCCAAGAGTTTAGTAACAAAATGTACAGTTAAGAAAAATTTGGTAAGACACTATAGTTCTGTTTTATTCCATTCTATTGGATGTAACAAAGGGTTACAAACAGGTTAGAATGAATCTGTCTTTCACGCATTTTCAGAATATACTGTGTATGCTTTGGGAGGATTGTAAGCTACGTGTGCACAAAGCACACAAATGTAGGAAAGGTCACTCAAAGTTAAGCTAAAATTTATATTAGCAATATGGTGCTTTAAATCTTAGGTTGCCTTGGAAAAAAAAATGGTATATTCAGTTCTTCTGAGCAAGAGCCAAAAGCAAAATATTTCTTCACATATCCCAACAGAAGGCTTTGCCGTGCTCAAAGATGAGTAAAGTTTTAGAGAAAACAGGGACAGAATTTAAAGGGATTCTAATTTATACAAATTTTATTCCTTACATACAAACACAAGGAATGTGTTAATTCTCTGATAATTCTAATTCTAATCAAATTACCGTCCACCTGTCTGTAACAGAGTTCTCTGCCTCATAAGGTCCAAAAGCTCTAGTTTCATCAGCCCTATTCAGCTGCCTCATCTAACCAGTGCATGATTTAAGACGTTAGTTTGTTCCTGTAAGAAACTGGGTGAAATAAGGGCTGGCAGACTATGATTTGAAGATGGAACTGAGCCAGTTGCATTGAACACAATGATCAAATGAGTGATAAGTTGATGAAGATGGTTTTGGTCTTGACTTCTTACAAAGGGTTTGGGTTTTTGGGTGCTGCGGGGTCAGGGAAAGGTAGCAGTTATGAAGAGAAACTTTGTGAAGAGGTGTTTAAGAAGCAGAAGGAAAAATGTTGTTTGGAAGCTGTAAGCAGGAAATGGCTGTGAAAGAGAATGTGGCCACCAAGATATCACACAAGAAAATGTGGCAGATGATTGATACGAATAATGGCCAAGCAGGAACTTCTGCAGAATGCAGAAGTCAAAGCCAGTCGTAACATCAATGTCTTCCATGTTGGGAAAGTGCTAAAAGCTGCTGGCAGAGGGGCAAAGGGCAGGAGAAACATATCTTTTCTAACACTCAGAGCAGGGTAGGAAGTGGAACTGGGAAGATATCTGAGCACTTCTAAATCAGCTGTACAGAAAAATGAAGCAAGGATGGAAAAGAAGGGTAACAAACTTTCCCTTCATTTAAGAAGTTCATTTTGAAAGCAGACCGTTGTGCATTATAACAGAGAATGCTTGACAGAAAAGGAGAAAATATAAAAAATTGTAAGTCAGGAATTGGCAGTGAAAATGGGCTCTGAATTTGTAAAGACATCTCTCATGGGTGCCAGCTCATTTAACTACAGAAAGAACTTGAGAGGTGTGTTTTGTAATTAACAGGCAAGAGGTGGAATTGGCTGCTGTAGATGAGAACTGAAAGGAGACCCAAAAATAAGGTGCTAGCTGGAATCAGTCTTACTGTGCCAGGTGGGTACATTGACAGGTGAATGTTATTAAACTCTGGTTAGCTGATGTGTGAGATGAACTCTGAGAGACAGAGGCCAAATAAGGGAACAGCTGAGGGGGCTGAAAGCCATCTGGCAAGGAATGAGGGAAGAAATATGTTTTGTATTACAGGACTTGGCCTAATTTTGAAAAAGACTTTAAGACGGGTGTGTATAACAGCTAGTTAGATTTTCTGTGGGTTGTGAGGTCTCAAGACTAGTTGTTCAGTTAATTATGCTACTTCACTACTGTGGTGAACTTGAGAGAGAGAAAACCAGGCAGTAAATGTCTTGTGGGTGGTTGGAGTAGGATGATGAAAATCACTAGACACATTTTGCATACAATCTGTCTGGAACTCATCATATGCCATGAGGTTCTGAGGTATACTACTGCCGTATGGTGTTCCGAGAGATGTGGCTGCCCTACACAATGAAAAAATTGAAAATCGCCCCCAATTTGAAGTCGTTTGTTGTGAACAATGTGTCAGTATGCGTCTGTGTAGCCTGGAGCACAATCTAATAGCAGTAACGCTATTTACCACGATAAAGATTAGTGTCAACATTTTATCTTTTCTTCTGATAATTCATTCCAGATAAAAAGTTGTGATTCACTTCTCCTCTGGTACAAATAGATCAAGGCTATCATGTAATTGGCTGAGTTCACCAAGTTCACCACTCACATAAAACAAATTGCATGATTTCTTCCTTCTTTCTGTCAAATACTAGGTGTCCAAGAAATATGGCTGAAAGCACTCACATTAATGGCAAAATATGTTTTACAATTGCTTAGTTGTTCTATTTTGAAGGTAATTCAACATTTTTTAAAAAGCACTGAAGTTTTAGAAGATTAAATTATCTTTGGCAAATATCTCTTGACTTTTGACTTGACCACCTGCAAGAAACCCAGCATTTGAAAGAACCTTTGTGATCCAGTAGCAAAATACCATGATTGATCCTTTCCTTTGGATATTTATTGAATAGAAATTTAGGCCTAGAGAACAAGCACAACACAGCTTGTTTTTGTATTGAGCTTAAAACTGAAATTACCATGGCAATTCTCCGGGATATAATGTAGATATGTGTGACTTGCTACCTTTAAAGATATGTGAGCTTAGTTAGTTCTTGAGGTGTCTCTGTAGAGATGATCATGGATGTATCCGTCTCAGTGAATTGGTGTTATGCAAATATTAAGTATTTGCAGTAATGGCTTATTTTATCTCCAAATAGGATGCTGTTAGGAAGAGAAACAAATTTTGACTGAGGCACTGAATGAGAAGGCTATTATTTGAAAAAGTGCTTGCCACAAAGTTGATAAAGCTAGAAAGGGGAGAAAAGCCAGGGCTTTGCTGTCACATATATAAATAATGAGAGGGAATGAAAGCAACAGGTGAGAGAAGCTACCTGCAAAACCATGCGCAAGTAGAAGCCAGAAGGATGAGGCTGGGAGCAATTACAAGCTCAATGATTAAGCACAAATAGGGAAGGGACACACTTGCAGAACAGTAAACTACAATGTAACTGTACCTGGTAGGAAAGAGACTGTGTCTGATTAGGAGGCCTAAGGTGGGTTTTTTTCCTAAAAGTCAAGACATAATCTTTTTGGACAGTTATGCAAAGAAAGCCAACAATTGTATTTGTTTTAACAACGTGTTTCTAAAAGCGTATGTGTTTGTGAAGAGCTTGATAGGTGGCAATAGGTGAGCTGAATTCTTTGTGAGATTTTGTTAATAACATACTTCATGTTGAGAAAGGAATAAGAGTTTTAGAGCATGTGAGGAAGTTAGTAAAGTTCACTTTTATGCTAAAGAAAAAAAGACATTAAAAATCTATAGCTAAAATTAATGGCTTTTCAGAGCAAAATCTCTGGCAGAGATCTAATGGTACTTGTACAGCTAGACAGTACAGGAAAGAACTAGCATTCACTGAAATCTAGAGGTTGACCGTTGGCATTTGAGGAGTGGTAATTATCCTGAGCTCTGCTGGATAAAGCAGCTGTGGAATGAACCTCTGCTAATAAGTTGAAGTTACCCATTTTAGCTGATTACTTCTTTTATCCACCTTTATGTCTTGTTTAGAAGTCTGCCCCTTCCCTGTTAGACCCCTACATATCTAATATCTCATTTGTACTGCTGTACCTTGGAGTTGCCAGTGCTGTGAGCAAATAAACAGGTAGCATTTGGAGTAAGGTAATTTATTTATTTTGACCAAATAATAACTTCTGTGAGCTCCATGCTCACTGTTGCTCTATGAATTCCAGCCCACATCCAAAGGTAAGCTGTTCTGTAACTGCCGATCTGCAGACTCAGCCTGGGATGTGACAATCACGCTGTAATTTTTTTTCCTCTCCATTCTTCCTTATCAGCTAGCACGAAGAGTCTGCAAGGCAAACTGATCTTATGAATATCTATGCCTGAGGATAACCTGAAAAATATGGCTGAAAAAATGTTTCAACAAAATTGATCATTATGAGAGAACTTGCCCTTGACTTGCACTTTTTTGTGCTTAAATGTAAAAAAATGGTTATTTAAAATGTCAAAGAAAAAAATTGACTGCACAAGAGGAAGAGGTTTGTTGGGTACAAAGTACTACTTTACAAAGCTCCGTTCAGAATGAAGTTGAATACTAAGGACTGCAAGGAAGATTATATAGAATACATAATTTCATTTGACACTTTAAATTGAATACTCACTAGACAACCTCTAAAGGAAAGTGACTTGACAGACAACTTTTCAAAAGAAGAACTAATGCTTGCGTATTAATAAGCAACATATTAGAATATTTTCTTTCCACTAGAAAACAAGTAGCTGTGCAGAGAGATAACAGCTGGCATGGGAATCAGTAACATCTTTATCTCAACTTACAAATGCATGAAATAATAAACATTTAACTAGAGTTCAGCTGGTTAACGGCTCCCTGTATAATGTGTGAAGGAATATATCTAAAGGGTCATAAAAGCTGGAAAATTCCCCAAATACTAAATAGCGAGAGGGAAAACAATGACTGTTTTTCAAGAAAACCTTTTTGTTGTTGTTTGTTGAGGTTAGGAAAAGTTCTGTCATGTGGGCTGAACAGCTTGGGACCAGCTCCTGCTTCTGGTCCTGCCAATTGGCTTAAGTTCACCACAGTCTCTCAAAAAGATTTTGTGGTCAGGGATCCCTATCCCTTAAATCTTTACAACTGAATTTCCCTGTTGGATCCAATAAACAAATGGTAAGGATAAGAATGATCATCAGAACAAGCAATGCTGCAAATCATTACTAGTGCAACTTCACTACTTGTTTATCCTGCTAAGTACAAGCAATGGTTGCTTGTTACTCACCTACTGTAATTAAATTAATATGACCCATGTGTTATGTTTATAGTTACTGAATGTACCCAGACGTGGACACCTCCACTTTTCTCAACAGCCTTTGGGAAGTATTATTTCAATAAGAAGTACTGAAAAGGACTTGATGCACTTGAGAGTTATGTTACTGATCACACATTAACTAAAGTCTGTGGAAAGATTTCATTACTTTTACGATGTTTTGAACAGCCCTGAGAGTATCCATGCTATCCTTTCACATGTTACTAACTTCTCAATATCAGGAGCCAAACAAGGCACTTGAACTTATGCCCACACTGGCATAACTAGCAAGTTTCTCTGCTTTACTCCTCCTTGTTCCTTAGACATCTTAGGCTGGGGATTGAGCAGGAAATTTCAGTTCTAAATTTGACACTGATGCATGACCCTAGACACTGCAAAAGTTAATTACTTCTGAGAATTATCCCAAGTGCCTTGTACAGTGATCAAACAGGGATACTGTGCTAGTACTGTAAATTGAGCAAAGGCCTCCTGAGTCTGAGTCTTAACTGCAAGGATTTTTCTGTCGATGCAGGGAGCTTTCTGCCCTTGGACATATAACTGATGTCTTTATGATGTTTTTCACTTAATCAAAACCTGTCATCGGAGTTTTCTAATCATAAAGGTCAAAAGCTTTTCATATGCCTCCTATCATTATTGCAGTCTCTAACAGTGAATGCGTTACTGAGTATGTATAGCTTACAGAATGAAATACGTACCAGAATTAATGTTTGACTGACTTGCTTAATTCTTTGTTGGTTTATTCAACAAAGATAAAAATTTTAGATTCCTTACAGGAGGAATACAGAGGAGTCCTAAGCATAAAAGCCCCTGAGAAAGACAAATTAGACAGACAGAGAGAAAGAGAAGAGAGACAAATGCCCTAAAAATATACTCTGGCACCATTATTAAAATATTTGCATATAACTACAGGATGTACTGTAGATGCATTTTTAGACCTCATCAGCCAAAGTGGATGGGAGGTACTTAAAATATTTCAAATCAGACATTAGGCACAGTTCTCCCCTCCTTGTGGTGTTTGAATGTGTTGAAAGAATTACAGTCTCTGTTTAGGGATGGCTACATTTGAAACATCATACCAGTTTATAAATCTCAAAGTGCAGTAACTTAATTCATCAATATCTTTCTTTGCTTCTTACTCTGTTTCATCTTATTTTGCTTCTGTATTTAAATCCACCTTATGTAGCTGTTCTGGTTTGGTATCTGTGAAAACAAGAAGGTAACCTGCCTTTTTGAAAGTATGCTGGAGATGCGATATAATATATCACATACCTGAAATGTTATTTTTCATTGCTTTGTGCACCAGTGCACTTATTTTTTAAGCTAGTAAATCACAGTACAAACTTTCATACAGTGATGCAAATTTTGAAGTAGACTTGAAGGACAGTAAGTGAATGGTTGAGTGTTAAAGGACAGGCTCTGTAGCATGTCAGGAATTATGAAGACTCATACCTCTTAGTTGTGTACCTCCACAATAAGGTTGGGGGTTTGGCTACCTTGATTCAATGGGAGATGTTTCTCTTCTCTCTGCACCTGTAGAGATTCCCCTCACACAGCAAGATGATTAGATGCATTACCCAGAGTTTCAGAAAAGCTTGCTTAGTTTTGGGAACATTCAGAAATGCTCCCCCATGAGAAACTAGAGTTCTGCTCACTGCTACAGGTTACTCTTTATGTACAGTGAACATTGTACATTCACTGTTCAAGAGGAGAGAATAGCTGGTCATGAGATCTGCACCCCCATTTTCAATTGATTCAACAAGGAATGAAAGATAGATAGAGTACCGTGGTACTCCGAAGAAAGCAGGAGTTTGCCAATAGGACTGGACATGCTGGTTGACTGGGCAGAGTCAGGGCTACTTTGGGTACCATAGCTGCAAAATGGAATTTGGGTGAGAAAGCATAGGTTGGAAGGACAACCAGCATATCTTGGAAATGTCTCCAGTGTCCTCTGCTAAGAGTCCTTTCAATGAAGAGCAGCATTTACAGCCTCCTTTCATGTGATAACCCAACAGATGGTAAAGCAAAGACCTGTATGAAGGGGCAGATGGAGTTCTGGAGAGAAAAGGAGAGTTCCACAGTACAAGAGATAGATATGGGGATGAACTGGGAGAAACCAGGCAAGCAAGAAACTGTCCTTACTGGTAATGGAAATCCAGATTTCAAAGTGCAGTGGAATAGCCAGTTTGGTATAATCAACTGACTTTATGTGCTGGGACGTGATTTTTTGCAGGCAGGGATGGAAAACTGCTTTGGCAGATCTGCTTGTTACTGAGATCCCTTCAACTCTTGTTGGGAGAACTGTATGCTCTTGGTTTTGTTTCCAAACATTGTTTTTACCTCTGACTATCTTTATGTACTGTGTTACCATAGATGTCTAATTGAGTCAGGGGATGGATAGGAAGAGATGTAAAGTTTGGTGGGGTGTTATGTGCTTTTGATCAAGCAGAACATAACTTGTCCTTCTGGGAATTGGTTCTTCTGCAGAATTGCAGAAAAATACCAGATGGGTACTTACTTTTTTGGCTTGCATTTTTTGTTTTGAAATGTGTTGAAACATTTTTCTGAGAAGGACATGGTACCATCCAGAATTTCTTTCATCCTTGCCTCAAGGATTTCACTAGGATTTGTGCCTAGTTCAACGTACCTTGGTTAGATGGAAACTTACCTGGCACCATTTGTGGGTTTAAGAATTTTTTTTTCTTGAGAACGTAAATAAGGAAGAAAAATTGCCTTTTTAATGATCCAGATAAGTGCAGTGAAAGTTAAGTAAATTCTATGTTACATAAACTGGAGGATGGAGCACTGCTTCTTGCTCTTGATGCCACCACTTTTCTGAAGGGTGATAAATATGGACACATGGAAAATCGATAAATTAAGGTACTGTTTGAGTCTGAAAACACGCCTTGGTGCTGTGAACACCTGCATTAACTTAGGAAATTCTGAGCTTCCTGCTACTTCATTACTACCATAAATTGTCTTCACCATTGCTATTGCGGCTTGTTCCAGAAAGTTTGATCGGGTATATAGTATTCTGTTTATATATTGTCACAGATATTCAATTTCTGCTTCCCTCTTACTGCTCAAATCCTAAATTTACACATATGAAAATAATGGGTAAGGACATCCAAATTAAGCAATTGTGTTTCGGAGGTACAGCGTATTCCAGGCAAATTTAACAGTCGAGAAGGGATAGCTTTTGAGGTAGTGAAACTCACAGGAGAACAGACAATTGTAATGCAAAGTCCTCACCAGTGGGCCTTTCCTGAAGTTGTAATAACTGGCTCTTCTCTTGAGTATAATTGCTGACCTTCCGTTGTGGTTTGAGCCCAGCCGGCTGCTTGCTCACTCCTCCCTTGCTGGTGGGATGGGGAGAAAAAAGTCTAAGGAAACCTGGTGGGCCGAGACAAGGAGAGGGAGGGTTCAGTCACCAATTGTGGGCACGTGCGAAAACAGGCTCAACTTGGGGGGTGGGGGGGAAATTAATTTGTCACCAATCAAAACAGAGTAAGATAATGAGACACAAAACCAGATGTTTTTAGCTCACCTTCCCCCATCCTTCCCAGGCTCGAGTGCCCTCACCCCCGATGTCTCTCCCTCCTCCCCGCTCAGCGGCGCAGGGCGACAGGGAATGGGGGGTGCAGTCAGTTCACCAAAGATTGTCTCTGCCGCTCCTTCCTCCTCAGGCGGGGAGGGCTCCTCACACGCTTCCCCTGCTCCAGCGCAGGGTCTCTCCCACGGCACACAGTCCCTCACGAACCCCTCTGATGTGAGTCCTTCCCGCCTGGTGCAGCCCCTCAGGCACGCACCAGCCCAGCGCAGGCTGCCCACAGGGTCACAGCTTCCTTCAGGAACAGGCCCCTCCCCTGGCGTGGGATCCTCCACAGGCTGCCTGTTCCTCTCTGCTCCTCCGTGGTCCTTCACGGGCTGCTCCACCTCGATCCTTCGTGGGCTGCAAGGGCACAGCCTGCCCTCTCCCTGCGGGCTGCAGGGGAATGTCCGCTACAGCCACCTCCTCCGTCCTCCTTTCTCACTGACTCCAGGTCTCACCTCCCCCTCCTCCCACTGCTGCAGGTCTCACTAACTCCTCCTTTGTCCCCTCCTTAAATCCGTTATCGCAGAGGCCCGCCTATGGTCTCTAAATGGCCCGGCCTCAGCCTGAGGCAGGGCCGCTGTGGAGCTGGGGGAGCTTCAAGCAGCTTCTGACAGGGGCCACCCACCAGCGTAGCCCCTGCCCCTGCTACCAAAGCCCTGCCACACAGACCCAACACTTTCCCAACACCGGACATGGTAAGGAATTCTGTGGCTAGGCTCGTTGATATTTCCTTAAGAAATGAGTAAATTAAATGCACAGCCAAGAATATTCGGCTATTGTTTGCTGTTTATTTTACAGTCCACCCAATCCCTCATCCAGTTTTTGCTTGTTTGCAGATCTATAGACCTTCTTCACCTGTTTGTAAATCACTTGCATTGTTTTCTGGGTTTGGAGGAAAGAAAGGGGGAGAGATTTTGGAGAAAAGTGGGAGAATAGGTGTAGGAATAAGAAAGTTTCCATGTTGTTTCTGAATACTTTTCTGTTCATTTAAGCTTTCTTGGTATGTTTTGGTCTCGAGCACTGCTTTTTTTTTTTTTTTGTCCATGCTATAGGAGTTTGTTAATTTAAAAAAAAAAAATCTGTGAGAAAGGCCCACTGATAAGGCCTTTGCTTTACAATCATCCATTCTTATGCAAGTTTCATAATACTAAAAAAAAACCACTTTCATCCTTCACTGTAGCCTTTCTTGAAGCACTTTAGGAACTGTCTGAAAGTAACAAACTTCTCCTTTTGATGAGCTATTGCTCTTTTAAGTAAATTAGTCTCAATTAGTGTATAGTCACCGTGCCCCATGTCTTCCTTCTCAGGGTGGTTTCAGCACCTTTGTCAATAGGTATTATAATTAACCACATTGAAGGATTGATTTTGACCACTACAACAAGGAAACATTTCTCTGTGCACAAAATCCTTTTTCCAGAGAGCTTGCAACAAAACCAGACAAGCAACAACAGACAGCTGCTACATAGTTGGCAGATGGGCAGAAAACTCCAAGCTTCAAGGAGAAAATTAAAAAAATTGTGATAACTTCTTATGTATGGAACCTGAAATGTAAGCATGTCTCTGGTTCAGCTCATCAATGTTTTGATAGAAACTTTCCTGCAAGGTTTTAGGATGTGTTTGCATGGTGCTCTGCTTCGCCACTTGTGACTTACAGGGCTGGGAGCAAGACTCGGCTTTAGTCAGAGTGTGTTTGTCTTTCCCCTTCTCTTCACCTTCCGCATTTTGGGCTCTCAAGCTCAGAACAGGTCACATGACATGAATTCACTTAAATTTTCAGCGATCCCATGTTCCTGAGCTGGAGTCATCAGAGCAGTAGTTCCTCCATGGCTTTTCTCCTGGCTTCGGCATGGGAAGCAAGAATCAGATGCTTCTTGTAATTTCTCAAATAAACATACTGATATTGCAAACAGTTTAACAAATTATACCTATTATTCACTAATGCATAATTCTTGGTGATGTTAGACTCAAATAACAATCAATTCCTTATGACTTGTGCATCTTTCTTTTAGGAAGTTACATGTTTTGCCTTTGTTTCGCTGAATGTCTGTATTATATATGTAGTCTGAAACTGTCCTATTCAAATAATCTTTATTAATAATTTGGTATATCGCTAATGTCCCAGCACTGTAAATCTTGTTTTGTCAAAAAATTTTGGAAAAATAATAGTTTTGCATCAATTTATATCGACATATTCTGATCTTCTTAAGGCAAAATTATTAATATTCAATTGCTGGTGTTAAAGCAAATGTCAGCATCGCAGCAAGTGAAATTGGCTTCTTTTTTTTGCTTTTGTTTCTGCTACTTAATGAAAAAGAGACTTACTGCCCTTATAAGACTGGCAAATCCTATTGTAAAACTTGCTTAAATAATTTTAGCACCCTATACCCTCTTATCTACCCTGTTCTCTTCTGGAAATAGCAAGCTGGGAAATTATTAGGAAACAGCTAGTGTCAAAACCAGCTTAAATCATGTCTCTGTCCTCTGAACCTTCTGTCTTTACCCTTACTATCTCAAATCAATTCCTTTTCCCAGATGACAGTCTCTATTAATGAAGTTTTTCCTCATGTGCAATGTATATGCTGAGCTAATTGCCTTCTAAAGAGGGGAAAATTCTTCTCTGTTTCATAACAGCTAAAATAAGGAATTGTTATCCCAGCCTAAGCCATGGAGAGCGAACTTTGTGAGAACTAAACTGAGGAGGGTAAAAGAGATACTCTAGAAGAATAGTGGTCTTCACAGTGACATATATTGCAGTAGGCAATTGAAAAAGCAGGGCTGGATAAAGCACTGATTGCAATTTATACGTGAAGAAGTGAAGTATTCCTCATGGGGTTTGCACAGAGTCTAGGGGAAGTCTGAGCTTTCTGTCCGTTCAGAAAGCTCCACAGGGTGAAACTGGCATTGATCTGAGAATGAAGACAGAATGTGTATGCTTTGTAAGTAAATAAAATACACCAAAGAAATGTCAGATTCCTATCAGACTAATCTAGTTGATGGAAACAACCTGGTGAAGACCCAGCTGATAGCTCTGAAGGGCCAAAAGGAAAGTCTGTCTTCATCTTTGTAAAAGCAAAAGGCTCTCTAGTATAGCACAAAACTGTATAGTGAGACAGAAATTACTTTAAATGCTGTTAACACATCTTATCTTAAACATTGAGTTTAGGTGTTTGGATATTTAAGACTGGGGTATCAGTCAAAAAAAAAAAACCAAACACCAAAATCCCCAAACAACAAACAGCACAAACCCAAACCAAAACAACCCCCCCAAAATCAAAACCTGCATATATTAAAAAGAACTTCCTGTAATCAAGATTTGCATCATCATACCTTAAATGCTTACCTCACAGAATACAGCTCTGAGTTCATATGCATGAAGTGAACAAATTATTTGAAGATAAGTTTTGCAAAAATCAGAATGTGAAAAAAAAAAACCCAAACCAATACAATTAGCCACTGTTTTTATTGTTTGCTGAATTAGAAACTGAAACCTAGGGCCCCTTTCCGTGTGAAAACATTTTAACTATGTCTTTCTCATGGCTATATTGCTCTGAACCAGGGTAATTTTTTTTATTATTCTTATTTTTAGTTTTTTATTTTAGTTTTGCTTTTCAAAATTTAATAGCTTCAGCAGAGGGGAGTTGGGGCACCGATTAACCTAGTTCATCAGGAAATCAGGAGTGTGTGCTTTACCTTGCTACGGACAGGAGGGAATTAAAGCATTTTTCCACATCTTCAGTGTTTTATACAGTCACTCACTGCACAACAGGACACCTTTGTGACTGAGGTCATCATTTGAAGGGAAGGAACAGAGTCTTGTGGTTTTTATTCTAGTAGAGTATATTCATATCTGGAGAGCTCTGTAGCATGAGGTATCTAAGATAACATAGGAAAAGGTCTTATCAGTTTAGGTCTTACAGTTTAGGCCCAGCCGACAACAAAGCACCATGTGCCCACTCAATCACTTCTCCCTCCCCGGTGGGATGGGGAGAAGAAAATGTAAGGAAACCTGGTGGGCCGAGACAAGGACAGGGAGGGTTCACTCACCAGTTATGGCCATGGGCAGAAACAGACTCAGCTTGGGGAAAAAATCAATGTAATGTGACTTGTCACCAATCAAAACAGAGTAGGATAATGTGATGTGAAAACAGATGTTAAAAAAGCTCACCTTCCCCTCCCCACCCCCTGCCCTCCATCCAGGGCTCGAGTCCCCTCGCTCCAGATGTCTCTCCCTCCTCCC
>VZSC01013943.1:818745-844389 GCA_013398225.1 Steatornis caripensis
AGATTGTCCCTGCCGCTTCTTCCTCCTCAGGCAGGGAGGGCTCCTCACACGCTTCCCCTGCTCCAGTGCGGGGTCCCTCCCACGGCACACAGTCCCTCACGAACCCCTCTGATGTGAGTCCTTCCCGCCTGGTGCAGCCCCTCAGGAACACACCAACCCAGCACGGGCTGCCCACAGAGTCACGGCCTTCTTCGGGAGCAGGCACCTCCCCTGGCGTGGGGTCCTCCACGGGCTGCACGTCCATCTCTGATCTGCTATGGCCCTTCATGGTCTGCTACACCTCAGTCCTCTGTGGGCTGCAGGGGCACAGCCTGCCCTCTCCGCACGGGCTGCAGGGGAATCTCCGCTCTGGCTGCCTCTTCCCCCTCCTTCCTCACTGCCTTCTGGTATCTGCATAGGTGTTTCTCTCGCCTCCCTCCTTCCTCCGAAGTAGGTCTTTTTAGCAGTTTCTTTATCCCCTTCTTAAACACGTTATCGCAGAGGTGCATGTATTGTCTGTAAAAGGCCGGGCCTCAGCCTGCAGTGGGGGCAACTTGGAGCCGGGGTATCTTTGAGCAGCTTCTTACGGGGGCCACCCTTGTAGCCCATGCCCCACTACCAAAGCCCCACCACACGGACCCAACGCACTTATCTATGTGGATCCTAACAAGGAATAGGAATAGCACTACTGAGAAAGGTGTAGGAGTTTTGTTGTTGTGCAATGTGCAGTAATACAGTGATTGCAGAAACTGAAACTGCATTGCTCACAGATTAATTGGTAAAAGTAGTAGAAATTTCTGAAGTTATCTTCAAGGAACTAAGTTCATTTTTGGAAGTATATTATCAAACACTGCCTCTATAGCAGTGTTAAGAGAGACATGTTAAGCAGCAAGCAGGATTAGTACTCATTTCTGCATGGACTTTATCCATTTATAGATACCTTACTTTAAATAACATTTCCTGCTCTAGTGTATTCTGCTGGCACATCCACTATAAATTGCAAATAGAGGAGGAATAATGTAGCTTATGGTATCTTTAATAAACTTTAATGGCTAACAAAAGATAATGTCATAAAACAATCTCATCACTTTCCAACTGAAACTGGTTTTCCCATCCGTGATCTCTAAATAGTATTTGGAATCCATAAAAATGATATAATGTTTAATCAGGTTTCAGTACAGAAATCTCTTGGCTCTCCTTTGAGACTTTTTTTAAATTACAGCACGTGCTCTGTTAATCAAGCTCCTCGTTGCTGAGAACAGAAATCATTCTCCTCTCTGTAATGGATTTCTGTGCCCATTTAATGCAGGAATTGACAATGTACGCTGATCTTACCATATTGATAGAGAGCGTGTAACTTAATCCTTTTACTGTGTAGAACTCAAATTTTCCAAAAGAAATTGACTGTTATTCAGGCTTGTGGAATTCCTGTGTGAGGAATGCAACTAAACCTGCAAATCAGTTCAATGCATGTCAAAAGCTCTAAAAGATACCTCAGAACTATTCTCTCTCTCAGCCATGGTGAAACTTTCTTCTTTCATACCATGATGTATAATTTAGAGAACCTCTCAAAGTGCAGTAACAGTGAATGGCATCTAAAAACACTGTGAAACAACAGTTTGAAAGAGTTTCCCAATTTGGATGCAATAGAGCATTCAGATTTCCTTCTGATATTCCAGAATATGCATTAAACAGGAAAGACACCTTTCCTAGCCATGTTAGAACTGACTGAGAATTATATAGACCCTAACGCTGTCATCACTGAATTACACCAACTGAAACATCTTTAGGACCTCCTTATATCCTATTTCAGTTTCCCCCCTCCTCAGAATCCTGCGTCTGGCCACCATCCCATCAGATTTGTGTGCTAATTGTTTTATACGTCCAGCTGGAGAAATAGTAGTTAAGATAATGGGGAAAATACTACTTTTAATCTTTAGACAGAACAACCAGTAGAATTTAAACTGTAACAGGAGGAAGCATTACTGAATATAAGTTTCTAATATTTCTCTTATTAGACCACATTATTAATAGCAATGGCTCATTACTCTTGTAGGAAAGTAAAACAGTGGCAGGAAAGTGGTGCCTTGAAATGAAGTCTCATTGTTGTCTGACAGAAGAATGTGTTTCTTTTCAGGACAAGTGATTTTAAATTTATGAATTATAGCTATGCTCCACCCTTACCATATTAGTATTAACACCTAGCTATAAACACCACACACACAAATACTGGATACGTTTCATCCTGTATGAATAGACCACCAAATTTCAAAAGCAGATCTTAAGTCATATTGTATGTGTTTGGAGCTGGGATAACAGTATGTGTCAGACAGCAGCAGAGAAAGGTTCAATAAGTTTTGGAATTAAAACTGAAGCACACAATATAAATTCAGCATTCTATTCAAGAAAACATTAACATTTTATAGGTCTTTGGTCTTGTTCTCCATTTTCTCAATTTAGGCTCCAGGCAGTTCAGGATGTTCAATTTATACCAATTACATGTGATTGTCTTGTGTGCTGTGTAATACTTGGAGCAATCAGGGGATGTAATCATCTCTGAAGCCATAATGGGTTTCATTTCAAATATGTTCATTATGTAGCATGTAGTTGAAAGCTAGATAAATCTGATTGATTACTTTTTTTGTTTACATCCAGCTTACACGCTAGGACATACCTTGCCTTTTAACACTCTGGTTGTGGATTCTCGGCAAGGTAAAAATCAAAGAAAAATAAAGCTCTGACAGATTTTTCTTGTTTAAACTAACAGAGATATAAGCCAGCCAATACAATACTCCATTTATCTGGGAGTGAATTGTTTTCATCTAACAAAAATCCAACATTAACAATTCTGTAAGAATGGGCTACGCACCAGGCTAATGCTGCTTCAATATCTTTTCCTCGATTTAATATGTTCCTGTATTGACCAACAGAGGCCAATATTATTTGGGTAACATCTGCCTTTATTGTTAATCTTCTTATTATAAATTAAGCATCTGTATTTTGCTTCTTTAGCACAATATCTGCTCTTGACCAGAGTTTCCTGAATCTGACTTTCTGCTCTGCGATACGAAAAAGCAGGGCAGGGTTGAGCTGNTATAAGCCAGCCAATAAAATACTCCTTTTATCTGGGAGTGAATTGTGTTCCTCTAACAAAAATCCAACATTAACAATTCTATAAGAATGGGCTACGCACCAGGCTAATGCTGCTTCAATATCTTTTCCTCGATTCAATATGTTCCNATTATTTGGGTAACATCTGCCTTTATTGTTAATCTTCTTATTATAAATTAAGCATCTGTATTTTGCTTCTTTAGCACAATATCTGCTCTTGACCAGAGTTTCCTGAATCTGACTTTCTGCTCTGCGATACGAAAAAGCAGGGCGGGGTTGAGCTGAACTAAGGACACCAGACTGCTGTTGCTGGCATCTGTGCTAGTCTTGGTCCCACATGTGGTCTCAGAGCTATTCCAGCTCAATCATATGCCTTAAATTATTTCCTCTTCCTCACACTCCCTGCCCATGCACGCACTTCTACCCACTTACTTTGTAAAAAAATGAAAGAAAAAAACCTCTGTCCTTCCCCTTACTAGTAAAGGCTGGTGCATGCAATGGAAGATACGAACACGCCACCTAGCCCGGTTCCTCCACTGCACTGCAAAGCTGCTACAGCCAGAGCTGATAATGTTCACATCCACAAATGCAACACTACAGTGCTTGAACCTGAGCTTCCAGCCCTTGCGAAGTCTCCAGGGGAAGCAAAAGGCATCTTGAAATAAGATCCAAAACATTCAGCTTCCAGCGGTCTCAAAACAGGAAACATGAACACAGCGGTGGCTGAGACAGCCTCCTTTCCCAGAACTGAGGTGCTAGGTACAGGTGTCCTGCGGGAGATCTCTGTCCTTAGAAATGATTGCTCCTAGAAATAAGTGGATGCTTGCTTACCTGAAAAAACCTGTCTGGCAGCGTATGGATGCAAGGAAAGGACAGCAGGAGTGTTTAATTATTTCTTAACAAAGTTTCTCAAGTGCTTTGTCTGGTTGAGAGGTGCAGGTTAATTTTCCACATCTGCCTGGGGAAAGCAGGCTCTTGTCCTTCTCCTTCAACAGTGCTGGAAATGCCAGGCTTTGAGTGTGAGCCATTCTCCACCTCTCTTATGTCACTGTGGATTTCCACACTGGCAGAGTGTGTCAGAATGTGCAAGATGAAGCACAGAGACCCTCCTCTTGCTGCTCAGAGCATGCTCATAGAGCAGGGCTGAAAACACCAGCAAGGGCCACATATGGACCTGACCTGTACAGAAGTCCTGGAAGCAGTGATGACAGCAGAACCCTGGGTGACTCCTCTCCCAACTAGCACTGCAATTACAACCGCTTGCTATCATATTCCTCTCCCTCGTGTATTTGCTCCTGTGCTCCGTTGTACTTGGTTGGGCTTGGGTTCCTTTTTCTTCAGCCAAAGAGAGAGAGAAAGCTCTTCTCTCCCTAAGCGCAGAAGCTTTCTCCTGCCAAGTGGTGTGGATTTGTACTCCTCAGCCTGAGAGCAGGGGCTGAACGCAGCGTTCCTTCTACCTCGTACTCTGCTGTTACATAGAACATTGCTGCTTCTATTCTAAATACGACCACCAGTACTGTTTTCTGTGTATAACCTGTCTTCTCTGTAAGTAGTACCCGTAGTCTGAGAAGACATACTATTTGATACTCCAGCACAAAAACACCTACTATTTGGATCTTAATGAGCCTTAGTTGTGGAATAGTACAACAGTAATGCATTTAAGGAACTTTCAAGTAGTGCAGTTTGTTATTGAAGCAATAGCTGAAAAGAAGAGGATCAGAGAAGCAGAAGAAGGCGTGAGATCTTAGGTGTATCAAAACTGTCAGACATTGCAAAGGTAGACCGTGGATTACAGAGGCAGGGTGGGGGTGTGGGGCTGGTGAGTTTAAGAGAACAGATCAGCTGCATGGCAACCTCCTGACTTCTTAATAATTTGAGGGCTTGCTTTTGTACAAGGCTTACCAATAAACAAAATCCCCAATTTCCCAATGCGTAACTTCGGGCAATCTGTTTTGGAAATATTTTATTTTAACTTGGATTTTTTTTTTTCTGTATCAGAGGTATAGGGCCTTTGGAACAGACCCCTTTGTATATGACTACCAAGTTTACTTTCTGCATGAACAATGATGTTAAGAACAGAAACAGCTTTAGAGATTAATAGTAGTGACTCCCACTCTCTCATAGTCTCAGAGAAAAGGAAATTGATTGAGTTAATGAATACTCAGCATAAGGGTTTATAAGAGCAGGGCCCAGGACAGCAGTCTTCATCAGTTCACTTCCTTTCAGATAGTTACTTAGCAAAAGGTGCATTGAGATGCTTGTTTTCCAGCGATTAAGTTAAATACCTTTATGCTATTCATCAAGAGGACTTAGCAAAGGTCAGTTGGCAGGTTGGAAAAAAAAAATTGGTTTTTTTTCTGAGTAGAGAAATATTTCTGTCTAGCTAATCCATTACAGACTTAAATTTTGCCTTTTGTGTTCCACAGTACTAAGTCCAATTTTATTCAGCCTGTGTGGCTCTTCTGGCCCTCTAAATCTCTGTAAATATGAAAAAAAAAAAAGATATTTTTATACAAAGGACAATTTAGTAATATAGTCATTCAAATTTACCAAAGTTTATAGGTCATGGTTCATGACGTTCCCCTTGCCCTTCTCATTCCTCTCTGTTCCAACAAACCTATTCAATTTTTCTTGATTTAAATAATCCCTACAATTTCATCTTAGTAATAAACAAGATTTCCAAAGACTAAATGATCCTTGTTGAAAATTTTACGAGAAGGTTAACATCAAAATTTAGAACACTTAAAAGTCAAGTGCCCCAAGTGTTGCCTCAGGTGTCGGTGACTGAGTGTCACCAGCTTTCTCACACTGCAGACTGAAAGTGCCTGCTGCTTCTCTCTGCCTTTCCTTGATATCAGCTTCAGGTTTGTTTGCTTTTTTAAAATTGATTTCCATTGGCCACTCCTGACTACACTGCAGGGAGTGGCGGTGGAAGGATGTGTTCATACCTTCTGCAGGTTTCATGTATGGTGAGATGAAGAGTGCTCTGTCACTGTTCCTCAACTATAACTGTGGCTAGTGAGGCTCGGCTGGTCCTCTCTGATTCCTCTGGACATGGCAGTTTCTGTTAATCCCATCATAAATCAGGCTGTTCAGACAGTTGCTGTGCTAAAATAGATTGCATTAGCTTTCAATCTCTGCAATTACTGATTATGAGGCAGTTCTTAAAGGCTACTGAATGACATATGCTAAAGATGACTTCTTCACACATACCAAGAATTTATTGCGTAGGAGTCTTGTGAAAGTAATGAACAGAACAAGGCAGTCATTTCAGATCTTTTCTGTATTTTTGACATTATATTTTCTGGGTTTTTTTCTGAAGTTAACAGCTGGAGACTGCAGATTTAACCATTACTCAGTGGTTCATCATCATGACAAGTGTCTGAATTCAACGAAATTGACTTAAGCAGTGTTGAAGTGAGTTGCACAACAGAATTTGACTTAGAAGTCTATCTATGTAAAGCCTAAATTATGAGAAAGAGATTTCAAGACCAAAATATCTTTTTTTGTCTAAAAGTGTGTCCTGAAAGTTTAAACTTGGAGAACTCTGCATACTGAAACGGAGATTAGGAAAAGACAGATGAAAAAAATACACTGAATAGGGGAACAGAATATTTTAGTTCACTGTATCTATGAAAATGTGATTGAAATGATTGCGGAGAATGATTTAAAGTCAACTTTCACTGAAACAAACCAAGAGAACACTTGTGATCTGTTTTAGAGGCTCCATGGAGGAGTGAGAGCACTCACTCTGTGCTGTAACTGCTCTCTCCAGCTCTGCAGTTTCACATCTGCCAGCCCAGTGGAACATTTGCTTTGGTGTGCCTCAGCCCAACTGCATTGCCCAAAGTGGCAAATTTGTGACTCCTTTCTCCCTCTCTTCACTTCCTGCCAATATATTAGCTGTGGTCATCTTTTCTTCTTCCCGGTGATTTCATGTACATTTTAATTAGATAGCTCAAGTCTCACTGGATTGTGCAGAAACATTTGCTGGAACAGTTGGTAAACTGGGGGATTTTTTAAGGGTGTATGGGGCAGGTGGCCTTTTGATTTTTTGTTTAACTTTGCTTGGAACAGAACTTTTTCACTCAGCTGATATGACTTGATGTGTTTACAATACCTTCAACAATACTACCCCCTCAGTCAACGTGTTGGTCTCAATGGATGTTTGCCAGTTCATGAAAAACAACTGTATGATACTACCGAGGTTTTACATTGTGATCTTGAAAACCAAGTGGTTCTCTCAGCAGTAAAGCTTAAACATACTTCAGAGGCTTTGTTTCTCATTGACCATGTATTAGTCCAATTATAAAATGGAAATTCTGGCCAGGTTTTCAGGTTGGTGGGATATTTCTAGGTTTAGCTAGAGTGATAGTCTGTCCTCAGTATCTGCATTAAGTTGATACCTTTTTAAATAGAGCCGAAACAGCCAAGAGTGTCAAAACTAACGGAGAAACAGACAATGCAACTGTGTAAGACACATTGCTCAATGAAAGCAGGCTAAACACACCTTTTGTTCGTTTTCTGTTGCTTTGGTTTAGGTCTGGCTTACCTATCAACCCAATTCCACTCCTAATTGAGGTCAGGCTTAGCTGAGAGGCTCACAAATATTTTCAACAAGCCTAGCCCGAAGTCTTCAAATATATAACAATCACAATTTCAGAAGCTTCTGCTCAAATTCTGTTTTGCTGTATCTTGCACAGCTCTATTCTCTCTCTTGATAATACGTGCTATTTGTTGTGGATATGCTTTTAAGTGTGGTCTGCAACTGAATGCCACAATTCTGCTTCTACTAAACTCTAACGCTATTGCCTCCAGGCTTTTCAGTGTGCACTTCTAAAATTCAGTAGGCTTGCTGAAACCCTGGTGTCAACCACTACATCCATATTGGAGGATTAAAAGTCATTGTGCTCATTTTTTTTCTGAGTATTTTTCAGTTTGTCATCTAATTTTTCTGATGGACAATAGGCTGCAGATCATCTACCTTGCTGATTCAAGAACTTAAACCTATTTTAAAAGTTACTTAAGAGTCTCACTGTAGGTAGAAAGTGATTGAGAAAGTTTAATTAAATTAATGTAATGGAACATAACCTAATTATATTTAAAAGCCAGAACAAAATAAACCCAAGGATTTTTTTTTATCTCTTACGGATTTGTAAGCATGAAAGTTACATTTGTGATCATTTGTTTATCTGCTCATGTAAATGCGTATGGAAAAACAAGCAAGCAAAGATTAGCAGCATTAAATTTAATGTGCTGACCTCCTACTTGTCTATCTAAGTATCATGCAAAAGGAAGAATTGCTCAGTTGGCTCATATAGTGATGCAGACTGCAAAAAGCAGATAATTAGTGCAACCTTAGGGAATTATTGTCTTGTAAAATGTGTAGGTGTTTTGAATAAAAACTTGCCTGAGTATAAGATGAACTTGTCTAGCAAGCACTTGTGTGTGAAAACCTGAAATTACCAGGCTAAGTCCAGAATGTTTCATACAAACTGAGATAGGTGAAGGCGGATATTTATCTGAAAGTAATGTGCCCCAAATGGATCTTTTTTCCTTCTGCTTTTCTAAAAAGAAGGGAGGTTTATGATACAGAAAATTATAAGGGGAGTTTAACAGGCAGGAAGGATGACGACAGACTTTCTTTACCCCTCTCAAGTGAAAAATTGCTTTGGATTCTTGCATGCGATTTCCCTGGTGTGAAGGCTTACAAAATATCCACAGGTTGTCTCCCTCAACCCTCCAGAAAAGGAGAGTGCTTTCCCTGATTCTAACTGCTTATTGCAAACATCGTGCTTAGTTAAATGCATTATGGCTCTTCTTTGGGCTTGTCAGGCACGCTTAGCAAGAAAGGGAGAAAGACAGTGACATTTTGCCATATCCATAACTGAAGTTTTATAGTTCCACTGGTTGCAAATACACTTTTTGTTCCTGCTGTGATATGGTAACCTCTCTGAGCATATTACAGCTGATCCTTTGTCATGGAACGTTTTGAAGTGCTTTATTAATTCGAGATAGCTCAGGAGATATTCTGGACATTTTAAAGTTGGTTTCAAAAGTCATCAACTCATGCTCTAATGAGAGTTAATCTTACAAAGTGCCTGCCTAACTCAGGTCATTGAAGTAAAAGGATGAGGCATTGATTGTGATATTGCTGCAGGGTAGAATACTGATAATCATGGTGAAACAGTACTGTGTTGGTACTACTCGGTCTTGCTCGGAGGCAGGACTTGCCAACTCAAGCCCAGCATCATGCTGATGTAGCCCTGCTGTGTTGTAGTCCCCAGACAGCATCTCTGAACAGTACTGTGCAGCACATATCACGTGGGTATGCCACTGTGGCTGGAACTACCTCGGAATTCTGACCACTATATCTCATTTTGTGATGTGGATGTGCCCCATAACCATAATTCCTTGTGCCTGCTTCTTTAAAAATCTACTACTTTAAGTAGGTGTCTTCTGAGTAAAATTCTAGTTGGCAGTACCCATTTTAAATATTTACTGGGAACTTAGGATCTACTTTTCTCTTTCATATCTTATCATTTACAGTTTGCCACTGTCATAAAAGCAGGTTTTCATTTTGCAACATTGAAAAAAGATCTATAAAACTATGCGGTACTGCCATTTTTATTACTTAGTCCAGTTTTATGAGAACAGTGCAATTCCAAATCTTTCAGTTTATCTTCCAGAATTCTTCATGTTTCAGTAATTAAACTAAGAGATTATATATCCAGACAGCTTTTCAAGACAAAGCCAAGATTTTTAGAGGAAAATAGTTAAAATTGCATCTAGGTATGAGATTAACCCAAAAATATTCTGCTTAAAGTATCAATATGTGTTAGTTTGGTGCATTTAGTCACACGATTCATCATCAGCCTTATACTGTTTTGAAGGAGTCACGAAGATGTCTTCCAGAAGTACAAACCACATACCAAACTCTATCTTGGTATGTTAATTAGTATGCACTTCACACTTCTTTCTAAGGACACTTTTGGTTAACATTCCAGTGGCTAGATCTGAAATGAATCTGACTCTTCCTCCCAAGTTCTGAAATGAGGGAAAACTAAAATTGCCTGAAATCCAAATATTTTCTTTATTGATCCTTGGAAATAAAGAAGTACTAATAACCCAGCTTACAAAAGTAAAGCTGAGGATCAGGAAAAGTAAAGGACCAGTGAGGAAAATATTCAGTTCTCTGGTCTGTTGCTGCTTTCAGGGTGCTACAGGGTCGTTACAAGTTGATATCTAGCACAGAGTACCAAGTACTGTGCAACCGAAGTCAGCAGGAGAAAGTTCCTTGTGGAACCAGCCAAGAAACTCATGCGAGAAGTGCCAAATTTGTGAGGATCTTCCTGCACAGACCACCAGTGAACCAGGTCTTCCTCCTGCTGAGAAGAGTTTGGGGAGCAAGGTGAGAGCATTGACAATGGTAGAGGAAAAGATGGAATACCCTCCTGCTGCTAATCACATTGATCTTGTGGAGACAATAGATTATTTCTGAGGTGGTGATATTAACTGTTGTTGCGGATGGAGTCATGCACCTCACTCGTAAGAGAGATGTAGCAATATATTTATTGATGTAAAACAGCAATTTAACGAAATTTGATAGTAAGTGCGACAGTGGTTTAACAAGATTCAATGGCAAGGTGCACTTGATTATTCACTGCATAAGGACAGGGTCAAACAAAACTGTCAGGGAGGCCCTCCCATTGAGCCATGAGGTTCAGAATGGACCCCCTTGCTTTCTAAACTCCTTCTCAGAGCAGGTGAAGAGAAAAGGTGAAGTAGGTAAACTCCTTCTCGATGGTGCGGCTGGATCTAATCGTAGTCCCAGACTTGGTCAATGGTTTATGTCTGAAGGATTCTATATGTGCAATCAATGCTTTATGTCACTTAGCTGATATTTCAAAGTTTAGCATGCTATTAATCACTTACCAAGAATCTGTGGTGGCAAGGAATCAACCTGGAGGAGTAACCTTGAGAGGTGTCTCTGCTCAAGGGGAGATCCTGTTGTGCAGCCCGTTTCCTTGCAGGAGACCCCAATGGGCCCTGGGCTGTCCACTATTTATGGAGTAAGATAATTGACTTACAGTCATGTTTGCATGACAGCTGTATTTCAGTTGGCAGACGCTCAACTAGCCCTCAACTGTTGTGTTGTTGTCTGGCTCGCAAGATTCTGACTTAAGCCAGATGCGGCCATCACGACCACCACTGGTGGCTATTGCTTAAGCAGAAGGTGGGAGCACGCTGCCACAATTGTACAAAAGTATTGCTGAATTTCTGTAGAGGACAGCGGTAGTATTCCCGCAAGCAGGTCCGAATCTCAATCTGATGAGAAGGCTCCAGGCAGTACCCCCTAACAGGGCAATGTTCTACCGATTCGGGCACTAGCTGCCTAGGGAGAGGCACCACTGTAACATGCCCATTGCAACAGACCACAGGGAAAATCTCTGAAGGTATGTCTGGCTCTATGCCACTCTGCTGAACCTTCTCATGAAACAGCCCATTGCCGCGTGGCTTAGAGAAAGCAAAGAGGGGTTTAGAGTTGTAACTCTTTGGTGAACATGTCTGTGATGAGTTCTAAGAGCTCCTTCTCAAACAGAAGGAGTATTATATTAATTTGCTTGGAGAACAGTCTAATCATTAGCCTAGATGAAAAATGCTCATTATTTTTTTTTAATTATTGCATTGCAATGAGGTACAAATTCATATTCAAGGAATTTCATGCTACTTTATACATCTGTAATACAAACCGTTACCACCTGACTTCCACAACACAGAGTAAAGCTGCAACAGTTTTAATGAATGGATCTATCACACAGTTTCTTTAAAAATAATTTTTAGAATAGCAATAAATCCTAGAATTGCCATTGTTGTTCCTAGGAAAATTAAAATGAACAAGAAATTAAAATGCAAACCCCAGACCCATTAAGAAACCAACAAATCTGGGGCAAAGCTTTGGAAATAGTGAGTTAACTGTTGCTGTTTCACTTTAATTCATGTATTCTCTGACTTGGTATAGTGGTTCAGCTTGCTGAAGTGCCAGATCTGTTCTTGGAGCAATTCGATTCGAGACAATCACAGTATGAGGCCATATTTTTGTCTTCTTGGGTATAGGTTGGAGGTGAGAAAAAAGATCAGTTTTTCCAAGGTAAATTAAGTTTCTCTCCTTCTTTATTGCCACTTTAGCTTAGGCAAGTAATAGGATTTGCATTTTGTTAATTGTTTACGGATGAGAGATATAAAAAGATTTTAATTTAACAAAGAATCTAATTTTGGACGGAACTTACCGCTTCTTCTGTCATCAAGATTAGTCTGAAGCTTTACAGTATTTTTAAGGATTAGCGCTGACTTGGGAGAGAGAACTCCTCTTTGTACCACGTTACAGTGGTGGGAAGACAAGCTAAGTAAGTGATTCTGGGGTGAGCAGAGCTCCCCTTGCCACAGAGGTTACCCACAAATTACGCAGATTCACTGACTGTGGTTTTTGCAGTAAGGCTACTGGGGCAAAATAAAGAACTGTACTGTAGGAAATGTTTGCATATTGGCTGCAAATTCCTCTGGCTCAGCTGCCTGCAATATATCACACATGGAAAGATTTTAGACTGCAGTATAGAAAAATGTGCACCTTGCAATATAGCCTTCAGAGCCATCTTCCGGGGAAAAAAATGGACATTTGCCAGTGTAGTAAATTATATTTTATAAAAAAAAAAAAAGTGGCAGCAGCAAATAAAACCATGACGACTTCTTCAAAAACATTCGAAACGCCCGGATGCGAGATGGGATTTTACAGTATGCGTTTTGAGTCAGAAGCAAAGATCTCTCTGATCTCTGTGAAAGTAATTTATTAGTTCCTAAGTCGCCTGGGACTTTCTGAAAATATCCATAGGAAATTGTACATTCTTAATTAACTACCAGGGGATATTTGGAAGAGGGTGAAGCTGACACTTTTCATACAGCCACCCACACACTTACACGCACACAAACAACCCCTGTTTTGATTTGCAACAAATCCTAAGAAATTAGCAAAAAATCTCAAATGAGCAGAATTACCCAGAGAATTTGGGTTCAGTTCTGACATCAACAAACATAGGCTTTTGTTATACTGGACCTAAATTTCTGTTCTTTCTTCTTAGCCTAAATAAAGCCTCTGTTTGGCAAACAACAAAACCAGCAAACATTTCCTTGATACAGGTGGCTGTTTTATCTTTTGCCCCTGGCTCTGTGTTTCCTTGCTTAGTTTCCATCTTAAGTTTATAGGGCTTTTAAGCATAGCTGATTAAGCTTCCACCACTACTGTCAGACCTGGGGAACCACCGGAGTCCATCGCATGTACAAGTTTGTCACGCCTTGCCTGAGATGGGCGTGGTGAACATACATGTGACTTTTGCATTCACGAGCTAATGTTGCAAAATTGCTGTTTGATGTTATTCGTGCAATCAATACTTGAAACTCCTGTTTTCAAGCTTTAGGCAACTTAGTATCAGTTGACAATATACTTCTTGTAACTTGATAGTGAAAGAAGTGTATGTGGTAAAAATCGAAGTAATTGTCTGACTGCATAGGTTGAGAGATTATATTACTTGGTTAAACTAGTACCTTCATCAACAAATGATCCTATGGAACTTGGTAGGATGACTCAAGACCTAGGAGATTACTAAACAGAATTTAAAATGGCCTCTTCTAGCTCCTGCAAGGTTTATGCATGTAGGTTAAATTCCACTTGTTTCCTGGTATTGTTTATGGAAAGTTTTGATTTCCTGGTGTTTCTTGGTACTTTTATGACCGTTTCTCTGCCATTGTAGACAAAGAGTCTTAATGAATGCTACGCTTAGGTAAAAGTGACCACGAAAAATCCAGAAGACCAAATTTGTTATGGCATGGATGTTATGGCAAGGGTTTTGTTATAGTTGGGCCCACATATTTCTCTTCTGAGATTGAAAGGTGAAGTTTCAGTACTGTACCCCTTCCAGAGTGCTGGGTTGCACTGAGATGAGCATACTCCTGTCCCTAGCTTTGAAACTATTTCAGAATCAGTAAATGTCATTATGGTATAGTTAATAACAGAAAGGAATGCCTTTCCTCCCCAAGAGCAATTTATAGCTTACAATAAACTGGCACATAAACTCTTCAGAAGGATCACTTTGTGCATTAACTTCTACTGCACCTTACAAATCTATTCAGCCATGAGACTCAAAACATGTTGCTGAGAGGACATTAGAGCCTGCTGGTCTTTTATTAAACTTCTCACGTAATACAGTGAATGTTAGAATAGCTCTTTAATACAGGAGCAGTATATGGGGGTTGGACTAGATGATCTCTAGAGGTCCCTTCCAACCCCTACCATTCTATGATTCTGTGATAATGCACACTGTGATTTTGAGTGAAAGCTTTGATTTTTGTTACTATCTGATAATACAAGAATAGCATGTGAGGGGTAATTCTGCATTTTGCTGGTATTAACATCAGAACCAAACTTAAGTTTTAATACCAAGGCCAGCTGTTACCTGTTTCCCAACAGCTTTAACCTCAGTGTTTTCGCACGTGTTTAGGGAATGCTGGTTTTTTCATTGATTGTGAATCTCCTCAATTTATTTAATTCTCAGGCTTAATTCCTAACACATAAGATGCACATGCAAGAGCCAGATACCACTTACCATAAATCAGTTTTTTAATGTAATGATTATATTGGCCAGGGCTGAGCAAGCAAGGTTGTTTTCTGCATCTGAGTTTCGTAACTAGACCTTTTAAGTATTTGGAGTTTGTTGTTCACTCATTTCATAGGAGATCAATGAAAGCATCAGAGTAAATTACTAGATTACCTGCAAAACAATGCAATTATTGCTTTAGGAATACATGGACGTTGTTGTTCTAATAGGATTGCTACAAGAACACAAATGCAAAGAATTTAGGGCTTTGAGCAGCGGATGTTGGTTTGTTCAGAGCCTTTTTTTAGTCTTCTGTTGCATCAGGTTCAGAATCTGTGTTCAGGGGTTGGTAGTGCAGGATTTTGAAGAGCTAATAACAATGTAAGGTCCAGAAAACAATTATACTCTTCTAACACACATTAGAAAAAGTAAAAGTAATAAAAGTATTTATGAATGCAGTATTACCTGCCAGTTTTCCGTCTTTTCTGTGCCTTATCACAGCTGCACTGTGCTCTTTGTTTTCTCTACAACAACTGTAAGTGAAGTAGGCTTTCATTTCTGGAGATGATCTTGAGTGTGCTTTCATTTGGGAACTTTTTCCATTTTAATGTGACTGCAGGCAACTTTGAAAGTCTGCTCCCTACTGAAATCCATGGCAACACTCTCTCCATGACTGAAACTATCTATTGTGACAGGTGTTCACTGCCTCCTTACCATTCTGCTGTTATCCACATTATTAGTTCAGATCATTTATTATTATGCCCCTTCCGTATGTTTATGATGACGTACGTTCGTGATGAGCTCCCATTCCTTTATTTTGCCCAGCACTGGTACAAGTGGCACGTCCCTAGCAGTGTTAACAATATATTAATACCTTTGTTTTAACATTTTTAATTCTCTTCCTCATTCTCAAATCTTCCTGGGCTCCTTTCAGGCCCTTGAAGTTATTTCTGCAGTCATAGCCTCTTTGTAGGCGTGGGAGCGTTGGGAGGCAGAAGCAGCAGCAGGCGGTGGAGCTCAGGCCTAGTGGCACCAACCACCCCTCAAAGCCATGGATCAGCGAGCCTGGCCTAAATGTAAAATCTTTCCATGAACCACCTTTTGCTTCACGTTTTCTTCTTCCATTATCATTTCCATTCTCATTTCGTCTACCCTTTCGTGTTCCTTTGCTTCCTGCTCGCTTTTGCAGCAGTAAGTGGGGCACAGTTCCAGGGAATTTTTGTCTCCCCACCCTCAATTTGGGTGTAGTGCCGCTGGAAAGCGCACACTTGACTTAAATCTGAACAAAGGAAACGTTGCAAAACTTGTAACAACACGCCAACTTTAATTTTGTCCTTAAAGTGAAGATGGGAATATCTGCACAATTAAAGGCCGTTTTTTTTTTTAATAGCAAGCTTCCTTAAAACAAAGGCCGTACATAGAGAATTCAACATTTTTCCACTAGTCTTGGTTGAATTCTTTGCTCTTCAAAAGTACTATATCTAGAATATCAGCTTTTCTGACTTCCTGTATTTTTCGGTTGCCCTCCTAGGTCAGAAACTAGCTGTTGTCATTCAAAACCCACAGAACTTTGTGAAAAAAGCCAGTGTTGCTGCCTTCTTCCTTACCAGCGTATAGGTAGTTCTCTTTCTTTGCATGCAGCCACTGAAGCTTGTACTTCTGGATGAAAATGGGAGAGTTGAAACAGAGGGATTTCAGTACTCTGCATCTTATGCGCATAGTATAAAAATTGGAGCAACAATTTCGTTATTGATATCAGATTTCTGCTTTCTGTAAGGCATTTGGTTGATATCCAACACGTGCGGTTTATTTTCCCTTATGCTTACTGCCCACAGGTCAAATAATTTCACACGAAGTCTGTCTTTAATTCCTCTGTGGGCTGAGAGCTGCCAGGTGATGTGCTACAGAGACGGCTCTCCAAAGGACAGCTCTTCCAGAGCAAAGACCAGGCTTGTTGCTTGCAACTGTTACACGAGGGGTCAGTTGTACAGGTTAGGTTTTGGAAAGGAGCCTATGTTTTCTTCCTGATGAATTTTTATATAGTACAGTATTCTGGGTGAGCAATAACTTGCAGTTAGCAGGTAGCTCTGACTGCCAAGGCTGGATTTGATCATTGCTGGCATAAGAGCATCAATTCACTCAGATTCTAAATCCGCAGAAATGAGCAGTCAGGGCCTCAAAACTGGCCTCTCCCCTCTGAAACGCCTGCCTGAGCACCCCGGCTTTGATTTTGTCTGTACAGAACAGGCAGTGGAAATGGTAGAGCACAAGGCAAGACGTGTGAGCATTAATAGGCATTCGCTATAGCTGTGTGGTTCCGGACAACTATTCTGCAGTTGAAAAGCTTGTCTTCATGTAAAAATACACTCTAACAGTAACCTGGATCTTTTCAGCAGGCACAGTCTGAAAAGAATAACTAATTTCCTTAAGGAGGTTTGTATACTTTTTTTTTTTTGAGACCTACATTAAACATCCTTTTTAAAGTTACAGTGGCAAGTACGCATAAATTTAGAATCTCTGTTGTGTGCTTTCAGAAATAAAAGGGTTGGGATTTTATTTTCTTTAGCATTCTCTTGTGCATTAAGAACGATGATTTAGTATTCTCCTGAGAAGACAAGGATAAGGCGATACTTGTTGAAAAGCAGAAACCCCAAGGAAATTAACAAGAATAATACAGCAGCTCTTAGAAACACCTCCAGGCAATCTTTTGAATTTCTGATTCAGACTAATAACAATATTGTGCTACCATAGGGCTCATCAGCTTTACATAGGTGAACAGTTGTTGTCTCACAGAAGAAATCCTGTGGCCTTGCAGAAATTTACCGTCTCTGCTTTGATTTCAACTATGTTGAATAAAATGTTAAAAAATGCTTCCCTGTTAAATAAAGCCACCCCGCAGCAGAAGCCAGTATTCCTGGGTGAAAGAGGAAGGGTGTGCAGGGGATGTGGGGTGGGCTTTTCGGGGTTTTGCTCATTACAGTACACATCTTTAAGAGAAAATGTATTTTGGGAAATGAGAAAATTAGATCGACCCTGTTAGGAAAGATACTTGACATATGTGTTGGACAAGCTGAGCTACCAACTTGCTGAGTTACCAGCTGTTACCTGTTAACTTCGGGGGAGGGAAGGAAAAACCCCCCAAACACAGGTGCCTATTTAAGTCAAGCATAAGCTGTTTGACAGCAGGGAAGAAAGAACTTTACCCCAATCCTAGGACTGTGGTAATTACACTGTTCTAAAACAAGACATTTTGGGAACAGAGATCACCCCTCTGATAGCTTTGGCCATTAATTGCTGTTGTATTTCTAGCATGTAACCTCACTCCAAGTAATTTTTTCGTGACGCTCCTGGGTCTGCCTGCCTGTTCTCAGACAAAAGCTTCAAAAATAGGCTGCTAGGGGCTGAATTAGCACCATCAGACCCCAGCAATTAAACTCCAGCATTATCACTGTGTCTAGACACTGGGCACTCTAAGGGCACCCCAGTGCAAGGCGCAGCTTCATCTTTGCCCCAGTGAACATATTTTTACCTATTAAGCGGCGTTAACATTTTGCTGTTGTTCCTTTTGGGATCTGCATCAGAAATTGGTTTGGTTTCCTTGTCTAGGAAGGCATTTTGGTTGTTTGCCAGCTTAGGTTTTTTTTGTTTGTTTTTTGGAGGGTTTTTTTTTGTTTTGCAAGCATTGGCTTAAAACTCTTCCCATCTCCTTTCCCAGAAATATCATAGGGAATTAGGAAATTCTCCTCAGATTTCTTGAGCTTTCCTTTACATATGAGGTTACTTAGGAGTTCATTACAAAACTAATCATCAAGACATAAGCTGTCTGTCTTTCCTGTTCTTGAATCCAGGAACACTAAATATAAGGTGGCAAATACAACTGGGAAGGGGAAATCACACGGGTTGAGCTGATACCTTTAGTGAATGAAACTTGTCAGGTAGCTCAGTGTCAAAACAGTTGATGAAAGCGACTTACATAAAATAAAGACGAGAAAAAACCTTGTAAAATATAAAACACTTCTGTCAAAAAGATGGAGACAACAGGGTTCACTTCTCTGTTGGCTGCTGAAGGTGACAGGAAAGCTATTGAGCTAGGTACTGGAGGGAATAGCTGCCACTATTTACTCCAATGCAGTTATCCTTGTGCACCTGACTTCATTTTAGATGGAAAGAAGCAGGTAACTGAAACTGGTAACATGAAACTGTTCCAACTCTACATCAGGCATTTTTAAAGCTCATTTGTACGGTTCACAAGGTTCAGAAAAAACTTCAGCTATGGGATAACCAAATGCCCTTACTACACAGGATAGGATAATGTATGTCACCATCAGGGATATGTTGATATACTGGTGATGGCTCCCACATCCCGATCATCTCTCAGAGGAGAGGTACTGGCCCACGGTCTATGTCACTCCAGCAAGGTAGCATTTTAGGGCAGGCTGCTGGGTTGTTCGTTATCCACAGGTGGAAGCAAGAATGTACTGGTGATTGTGCCCATTTCTGTTTAACAAATCTTGAGGCTGTAATGGCCTGAGAATCAGTATTTTTGCATCTACAACTGTATTTAATAAAGATGGCCTTTCAACTATCCTTTTCCGTTTCACATCAACCTTCTCACCTGCAAACACTATCTGCCTTGTAGTTATCAAGCAGTGATTAAACTCGAGTACAGTTTTACCTGAAAATTTGTAATAGTAGTGCAGCTTCAGCTCATCAGAGCTGAAGGTTAAACTGTGGCCTGATCTGGTTAAGTATTCTGTGTCAATGGAATCGACAAGTTCATGTATTAAAGCTCCTCCGAGAGCCTGTAGAAGTTGCATGTCTAGCACCTTTAGAGATAAGCCTGTTAATGATTAGACATACACTACATCTGAGTATTATTCTAATTTTAAATATCTTGCTCAGCAGCTCCGGATGTCACCAGGGATGCCTCCTCCCTTAGGAGGAAACCTGTCCTTCCTACAAGTTTCCATTTCACCAGTTGCATCCAACAGAAACATCATCAGCCAACAGATGAAATTAAACCTCTGCACACTGCATCTTCCTGCTGCTCAGATTTGGGCTCTGTCTGATAACAACAACTTATTTGTGATTTAAATGGAAATTGCTGCTAACAATTCAGGAAGCTGCTCTACAGCTTAACAGCGCAGAAGGGCGTCAGACTTCAACAGACACTAACGTATTAATTTCTAGCTGATAAGAGATTAGGAAAAAGGGTGCAGGAAGAACATTTGATGTTGAGAGAAACAGAGTAATCATAGTAAATAGAACTTTAAGTGGATGAAGTGAAAACAACAGGTATGTATGATGTGAAACAGGTCATCATATGAAGAATTACATACTGATTCTACACAGCAGGCCCTTTCGGCTTTGCAAGGGAGCCAAATCCTCCCCTTCCAAGTGAATACTGAAACATACACTTAGGATTGTTTTTTCTTTTGCATAAATGTTTTTGTCTTTACCCATTCTATGAAAAGCACGTTCTCTGAAACAATCTCTAGACACTTAAAAATTAATCTATTTATGTTATTTTAGCATTTAGTATTCTCTTTCATTCATGCAAGTTAACTATTGGATTTGAAGCTTTTCAGTGATGTCCCACTGGAAGAGGAATACGAAACTTTTACTATATTCAACACTTCAGTATCAAGTGCAAAATGTCAATAATCTTCATCTAATAAGACACAACAAATTTCCCTTCAATTTTATCTCACTAGTATCTTAAGTCTTGCCTCATCTATTTCACTACAGAGCTCTAAGAATATAAGATTTTTAAGCATTACCGTACTGAGTAAATGCTGACTTCAGAGAAAATGCTATGTTTAGCTAAGCCCTTCATTTGTATACTCAAATTGTATATTTTGGGATTTAATTTTGATTAATTTTCAAGGACTTCCATCCTCATTGCAGACTGCTGCAGTGATTGAAGCTCATTTGTTTTTTTTTTTTTTTTTTTTTTTTTTTTAAACTAAAGTCACATCAGATATGTACTCGACTGGCCGTGAAGCACGCTTTGAGAAAGCCAGCAAGCTCCGTCTCTGCACTGACCTTTTAGCTGCTGTCTTTTGACTTTGTAGAGCCATTCTCCGCTTGACTCAAGATTTAGCCTATAATACATTGGTGAGCCACAAATGCAGTCAGCAGAGCAGCCTGATCAGCAGCAACAGTTCCACCAGGGTTTTAAGTGGCCAGGTTAGTGAATACCAGGCACACAGCTGCTTTCCTCGCCTCTACCCAAGGACTGCCATTTCCAGCCTGCTTGCATGGAGGCAAGTTTCCGGTGTGAGCTGGTGTTGGTGGGCTAGTATTACAGGGATGAAAATTTGTCATACTTAAGATCTTGCTAACCTTATAGTTCTCAAAAGTTGTCTTCCATATAAAAGAAATTTTACATCTGTATTCATAGATACCACCTCTTCATTTCCTCCTCCATCTCCCCAAATGTCCGTATTGAACCAATCTTGGAACCAGAGAAGGTATATAAATGTGATTTAAACTAAAACCAAACCCCTACACCACCACAGGTCCCCGTTTTTGAAAGCAGGGATTAAAAATTCACAGGGTGTTTGTTTAAATTAGGTTTCTTTATGTTTTATATGTTAATCTTGAACTATAAAGACAATAGTATTTCTCACAGATGTCTATGCTATTAATCTCTAAGATCTAGAAACTGTGATTCCCCCCAAAAAACCCCAACCAAAAAACAGCGAACAAAACTGATCCTTCAGTTTGCTCAGGGATGCGAAAAAGCAGTGATGCAATATGTAAGACAAACAGCTTCAGCAAGCAGCACAGTGTTAACACAGAACTAGTCTAAATGGAGTAAAAAATGAAAGAACTTAATGAAAAGTAATTGTTTCTTCCTCCCAATACCTGAAGTGTTTCTTAACCTACAGAAATTTAAAATAATTAGCGTTTAAGGGGTGCTGAGAACACATTACCTACAAGCAAACAGTAATATATAGAGCTCTTTCATTCACTAAGAGGGAAAATACTTGCACCCTCATGTCTTAGTCATACATTCTAGCAATGATTGTTTGCATGTGTGAACATTGTTTGCAGACATTCATCGAGACAAGGAAAAGGTCCCTTTTGAAAACTATGTTTTTGGTTACGAGACTTTCTTCAGAGACTTCTGTCTAATCCAGAAGTGACGTTTATTTTCTGTGTGGTTTCTTATGCATTCCCTGAGATCACAGTTAATGGCACTCTCAACATGATGCCTTTCTGCTGCTACCCTATATATGCTGGTGTCACTTGTATTATACACCATGAGGGTGTCACAGTTGCTGGAGATACTGTTCCATTATAAATGCCTGGTTTAGCTCTTAACTTGATAATTGTCCATCTTGATACAAAACTCTTTATCAATTTATCATGTATGTCTCATTTCAATCAACTCCTTTTTCTTACTAACACTCTTATTTCCCACCTCAATCCCTGTCCTGGGTATCAACATTTTTAGCCATAAACCAGAGCCTTCTTCCTCCAAACCTGTGACACTTGCTTTTCAAATCTGCTTTTACCACTGTTATGAATGGACAAATACTGACCTTCGTCACAGTGACAATCAGCGCTAACTACTGCCGTTTCTAGTCTCTCCCTTTTTTCCGTAGGTAACACAAACTCACTCCACTTTGTGTTATCTACTCTCCTTTATATATTTGATTAATGATTGTAGCTACTTTCTCATTGTTCCACGAACAGGCAAAAATGAGGGGGTTTTGTGTGGTGTTTTTCCACTGGAGTGATTTAGGTGGTTTTTCATGCAAAGTTTAATTACAACTCTGAAAATAAGCTTGGTTTACACTACTAGGGAAGAACATATGAAAAAGTTTGAAGATTTACTGTTTCCAATTTCCTTGTAAGATACTATACTTAATAACGCCACTTTTTCTGTGTCTAATAATCTGTCTTCCACCTTTTAGTTATATAAATTCTTTCATTTAAGATTCTTCACGAGAAACACAGGAGATAAGGGTACTCTTAGGTATTTGTCAAGACTACAGCTGAGAACAATGTCTTAGTTTGTCATCATCTGAGCAAAAGCACTTGTTAAAAGCAAATGTAGCTATGCACATAACTGTAAGTGAAGTAAGCATGTTTATTAGTGTGATGACTTAAATATTTTTACATTAACAACCTCTATATGTACCAAGGCTATTCATAATTCATCAGGTACTTAGCAAAGAATTTTGTTTTTTTTGATCTCATCAAAACTTAAGGCAAGCTATCAAGCTATGCAGAAGTATTACATATAAAACTAATTTTAAAAGCATTTTTTAAGACTGGCTTCAAGAAAGACTAAAATGATGTTCAATTCCAAACCTGTGCAAAAGGTGTTAAGTACTAAAAGCAAAGGGCAAGCAGATTCCAAAGGATAACTGATCTTATCCTAAGTCCCTATCATACCTTGTTCAGATAATAAATCATCTATGAACTGTTTTGATATTTTTCCATATTGTATATGGATTATATTTTTGTAGATCTATAATTTTAAAGAAAACACAAAGAAATCTTAAATTATTTGCATTAGTACATACATTTGTTACTATTAAAAAAAACAGCACAGTATATATGCCTGATTAAATATAATCTAAAAGTATCTGGGTTTGGGGCTACAAACTGTATGAAAGAACCCCAATCATTATATTGCTGCTAGTTCTATAATACACGCATTCAGCTCAGATAATGCTTCTCTTCGCACATGCCCTCACAGTTACTGTCTGCAATTCACTTTTCATTCAATCGGACACTAAATCAAGAGAGAGAGACCTGCAGCATTTGGAATGGAATATGATCAAGTCACAGGTTTTGACTTCTAGGACCAAAATGTATTTCTGCCACCAAGAGGAACTCTTCCTACGACAAACAACTCACAAACAGCCTTTTTTTTTTTTTTGCAATTATAAAGCACTGCTTTGATCTGGAATGCTTAAATATCACAGAATGGCAGGGGTTGGAAGGGCCCTCTGGAGATCATCCAGTCCAACCCCCCTGCTAAAGCAGGTGCCCCTAGAGCAGGGCGCACAGGAACGCGTCCAGGCAGGTTTTGAGTATCTCCAGAGAAGGAGACTCCACAACCTCCCTGGGCAGCCCGTGCCAGTGCTCTGTCACCCTCACAGTAAAGAAGTTCTTTCTCATGTTCAGGTGCAACTGCCTGTGTTCCTGTTTGTGCCCATTGCCCTTTGTCCTGTTGCTGGGCACCACTGAAGAGAGTCTGGCCCCATCCTCTTGACACCTGCCCTTTAGATTGCATTGATGAGATCCCCTCTCAGTCTTCTCTTCTCCAGGCTGAACAGACCTAGGTCTCTCAGCCTTTCCTCATAAGAGAGATGCTCCAGACCCCTCATCATCTTTGTTGCCCTCCACTGGACTCTCTTGTAAAATAGCTAAAAATGTAAATATTTTACATATATTTGGACATGTAGTTTAAATTATTTTCTTTGGTAATACCTATAAGTTCCTTTTTTGAGCGCCTATCCGTACAGTAGCTATAAGGTTGGTTACAAGCTAAAACCTGCCTCTCTTGAAGCCAGAAAAGTAGAATAGCGATAAAAACTGAGTCATACACTTGCCAAAATTTTACTTTAAAGAATTTTTAAATGGCAACTACTCACAAGAAGCAAAACCAGAACTCAAATCCTAACAACACTGTCCTACTGGAGAGTTTGTACAATGCATCCAAGATTAGTTCAGACTATCAAACCGGTAAGTAAAGGGTTCAGTAAAACTGGCAAGCAATAATTAAGCATATCTGAATGAGTCCTCACATTATTTAACATATCATTTGTGCACGGAGAGTTAGACCCGTATTCGTATTCAAACAGATATGCTTAACTAAAATACCCAGCAGTGACAAGTCTGAACTCGGTAACCAAGTAGCCAACTATATACAATCCAATTCTATTTGTTGCTTAGCAGTTGAGTTGTGATATCAGTACTAGATTATACAGAAGCATTTTTTTGCTGTTTAACATACGCGGATTTAGCAAAATGGGTATCAGTACCAGAAACAGGTAAAACCCCAAGCATTACTCTGCAACAACCACCTCAAAATTTGTCACAGCAGCAGGATGACACAAAACAGATCTTGTTTATATTGAGGTGCCAACAATTTAGGTATAGAAAACTATGCTCATAATTGACAAATGATCTATTCTACAATATTTTGTTTTACATAAAATATTTTAACCTTGACATGAATTTTTGTAATTATACTGCAATTAAATTAAAACTGGAGTTTAATTTAACTACAACTTTTATTTTTAAAAAAATAATTATTGTAAAAGATTGCATGTTTCAGCTGTTTCTACTGCAGGAATTCACATGCTTTTAAAAATCAGTAAGCTTATTAAAACACCTCTGCTACTTAAACTTTTCTTTAAACACACATGCTGTATAGTATTGCAGAAGATTATTCTGCAAGTTGTCGCATACAGGTAAGTAAAAGTGAACTTGCAACTCAAAACACTTGCTCAACAGTCAGCTTTTACAGTGACATTGAACCTGAAGACCCTCATTTTGCATACAGATGCATACAGATTTGCATGACCACCTATCAAAACACCTGCGCTATTATTCGAATGAGTTTTCACCGATACGTACCGTTGACATTTGCAAATTAGCAACTATTGTCTGTGAACATTCATAACCTTCTCAATTACAAATGATTAAACATCCCATACAGGTAATTATGAGGGCAAACCAGTATTATCCAAAAAACATTACCAAGTAAACGAAAACTCTGTGCGAGTGCACTAAAATAAGCCATAGTGATCCTAAGATATAACAACTTATGAAGCAAGTACAAGACAATCATTTTGGACTAAACAAGTTGCCTGTATACTAAAAATCTCTTTAAAATCTAGCTTCTTCATTTCAAATTCTAGGCTTTATGCAATTAATA
>VZSC01013943.1:849345-863395 GCA_013398225.1 Steatornis caripensis
TTGTCCCAACTCGCTGTGCTCATCCCGGGACAAAGAGGTACTGTATTACCTCATTGTACCAACAGGCAGGGTCGTAGAGTGCCCAATTATCCCAGCTCTTTGTTCTCATATGGTGCTGAATGATCTGACATTGCAATGCAGCTTGATAGTAGGGGGAAGCAGGGTCTACACCACAACAAAAAGTCAGGTCTACCTATCATTTGCAAGGTGAAGTACTTTAAACACAAAGAACAAAGCAGAAAAATTTACATGTGGCAAATAAGAAAAAAGTGTACCTACATACATCTATCAGGGCTTTTTTTCCTGTTCCAAAAGACCCTTTGTGATTCTGAAAAGGTATAGGGATGAGGAATATAAATGGCGTGGAGGCAAACAGAGAATCAGTTGTTTTGTCTCACTAAATTCAAGAAAGACAGGTCTTGGCAACAGTAAGTGACCAGTTCCAAACAAGAGAGAAACTCTGACAAAGAACTCTTTACCCTATGCCACTATGGGTAGTTTTGGTTTGGTCTAAAATACAATTGAATGGAAAAAAAAAAAAGAAAAGAATCCTTCTGTGGCTGTTCCATGCAAAACCATCACACCTGACTGAGGAAAACCCTGATCTGCAAGAAGCTGGGCATTGGGAAAATCTGAAAAATACAAAGCATGTTTGCTCTGTTCTGATAATTGTCTCCAGAGTCACTACCATTGTCACAGATGAGGTATCCGGCTCTGAAATGGTATGTACATGCTTATGCCTATGCAGAGCTGAGCCTGTGAGGCTGGTAGTTTTACTGCAACATTTTCCAAAGGAAAAACTCCATGACAAATATTAAAGAATTAAAAAAAAATAATCACAACAGATGATAAAAAGGCTACTCAGTACCCTGCTAGAAGGCACGCTAGAAGGCACACAGTTGGTGATGGGCACCATATCCTACAGTGAATACAACAAATTTACGTTTTCTTAAAGGAAAAATAATAAAACTTAAGGAAAGCAAAGACAGCACTTAAGTGGTATAAATATTAACCTCCTACCTTCTAACCTCTCAATTAAATATTTCTATATGCTTGTATATAGTACTGCAAATTTTAGCTGATATTGAGAAAAGCATTTTTGATTTTCTGCAGTCTCTGTACTTTAAAATCAAGCTTTCTAAATATTTACCTGTCACTAATCAAAGTTAATCAACTTCTGCCACCTTGTGGAGAATTTCAGTTTAGCAGTTTTTAATTACTATCCAAAGGCTCTGGATCCAGAGTAAACTACACGAATAACGTATGTTAATGATTTATATTAAAAATTTAACATAGAGTGAATTTCACAGATAATTAGTTTGTCCCATTTCAGTGATTTCAGAAATAAAAATTCTAAGAGGAATACTTCACAAGGAATATAATTTTCATTTGATAACGAATGATACCTATTTTTCAAATTATTTGTAAGCAATCTTTGGAAAACATATTAAACTTTATTTACTTAAATTGCAGCGTTGGTTAATTGGGTGATAACAGAGTTTTCCACTTACTTTCTTCTATGATAATTTAATGGGAAGCGTTGCTATCTAAAGTCCTAATCAAAGCCCCAGTGGTGATTCTGAAACACTTCCAATTTCTTAATTTACAAATCAGGAACACAACATTGAAATAGTGATATGCTAAGAACAATCATCCTTCACTTCATCCTCCTTACCATAATGCTGAGGAACAAAAAAATCTGGAAGGGACTTTACTGACTCGGAAAGATGATCATCTATGAAAGGCACTTGCAAAAAACCCAGTAGTGACCTTTACAATTTCTGGTCAGAATATAAGCATAGCAACCTGGGAAATAATGAGTTGCAGAAACAAACAATAGGCTCACCTCAGCATTGGTCTGGGTGGAGGAGGTGGCTCATCAGGATCTTGACATCTTTTTGCCTTTTTTGTTACTTGCTTGTAAATATTACGAGATGTCACTCCCAGCCACAGTACCGTCGCAAGAGTGGAATAATGGAGAATTATCCCAACCTTAAAAAAAAAAAAAAAATTGACCCCCAGTCATTTATTTTCTACCAAGTTAAAAATTTCATCATTTAACACGTAACTCACACAAAGCCTGAATTTTCAAAAGCTCAGTCCAAGAGAAGAAAAAAAACACTCTTATTTTACTATGACTGTTCTAAGTGCCAAGTCATTGCTGTTTTCAAAAAAGCAAAATATGTTATGCAAACCCATCTTCATATCAGTTAGGTCTGGAACAGCTACATAGCTGCAGTTGCCTCTAGTGAAAGGAAAACTTAGTAACGAGGGAAGAACTTTGCTTCCCAACATTTTTAAGATTACGTATCAATCACACAGTTCAGGCATCTGTATTTTATGGAACACAACTTTAAAATGTCGTGTTACAGGTATTCCAGTTGAAACACGTAAGGGAACAGCCAGCTGATGATATTGTGGCAGCTATGTAGCAGGTGGCAAAATACAGACAGTTAACAAACTCATCAGCTATTTTAACATAATGCAAAAAAAAAAAGTATCATAGTTTAGATATTTAACCAGCCCAAACATTAATGTAAAGCCAGCCTTGCAGACTGACAGGGGACTACTGTTAAGAAAATCGTTGTCAGATTCTTTTGCATCTGCATTATTTTATAAACTGAACATTGTTTTCTTAAAAGAAGTTCTGGGAATTCCCAAGTCCCTGGGGTTTTGTCGAGGAAAGGCACAATCTGATTGCCCTGTATTTTCTCACTTATAAGCCAACACCGAGATGAAGAGACTGCAAGAAGTAAGTTTCATATATCCATTAAATGACAGCACACGTGAAGGGAAGAGGTGATACCTCAGTTCCTATTAAGGTGACTGAAGGTGGTTTTTCTGCAAGTTTCAACCACCAATAAAACTTTTAAACAACCCATCCCTAACATGGAATTTCTCTTACCAAGAAGGCAAGAAAAAAATTACCATTTGTCAATCTGTTTTCTCATCTCTACATATATACATATGTGTATGTGCACATGTATATGCACGCACACAGAGTAGCATTCTGTTTACATTTGTAGGAGAAAGACTGACATTTTATTGCAACACTTTGAACCATTGCCCTAATAACTACTGTAAACTCAAACAAAAAGCATTACGGAATATTATGATGAGGGATTATAAACTTTTATGAATCACTGGATGGAAAAAAGAAAATACTAAAAAAATTCACTGTTATCATTCCAAAGCAGCAACTGTTATTATACTGAAACACTGCAACTGAATTAAGAGATGGCCAAATCTTAGAAGAACAGATCATTATAAAAGAGGAGTCTCAACAAAGCTAGTGATGTTTGTTTAGAGAAAGCATGAGTGTTTGGCTTGAAACAATTCTCTCTCCTTCCCTTTGGGTTATAATGAGCAAATGAAAATAAATATTTCAATACCTGTGGAAATCAGTTTTCACATGTTCTGTAAAAGTCAAACACAGGCTTACAAAACAATTTCATAAGTAAGTCTTGAAAATAACAGGTAAATTTTTTTTTATAGCATTTTGGGGAAAAAAATTCTGTTGCACTTCTGAAATACTTTTCCAGTTTTGAAGTAATAAATTAGTTTTATCTTCATGGCTGGACAAAACCACAAGAAAAATCTTTAAAGTAAAAAACCCAAACCCCTAACATTAACATTTTGTCTGAATTTACATTCTGATGAAAATGCCTGTACAGTACCACTATTCTGCAGGATGAAAGGATGGTGTATGCATATACAGGGTACGAAACTAGTAACTAACTTTTTCAAGTGTTTGCATATTTACTTACTGCTTGGCAAATGCTGGCATTCCTGGTCTGAGTTATGCCTCCAATAAACATCACACATGTAAGGAAAATATGAAAGCTCAGGTTAACTAGCATATGCCAGCTTTTAACACTGATCCTGATCACACTGTTAAAAGAAACGAATTAGACAACATAAAACACAGCTGCATTATTGTTTTTCAGAAACTAGCATGATACACTTGTGATAAATGAGATATAATTACTGTTAATGATTGTTTGACTACCACGTACTTTATAATCAAATATAATCTCTGGTCTTCATCACAAGAAATTAAAACACCCTCCTATTAACTAGCTTTATATAACTATTTGGGGCCTGATTTAAAAATTTTAGGCTTCAAGTTTTCTTATCAACAGAAATGTAAAAGGCTGAACAGTTTGTTAAATTCTGCCATCCTTGAGTGGTCTCTTCTTTCATCATGATGCAAAAGTGAAGAATTAAAGAGATACACAGTTATGAGAGCTAAATTGTCATGCTCAGGAACAGATGAAATATCTACTTGCTTAACCGTTAGTTTGCATGAACAAGTTTTATAGGAAAAAAACCAAAGAAATGCAGATTACTATATTGTAAGCACTATGAAACTGATTTTTTTAGTCTAGTAATTTTGATTCATACCTGTGATGGTATATGTAACTGACTATGATCATCAACAGGCACATTAGCAAAACCATGGCAGTTGCATAAATTACTGGATGCAAAAGATCAGCTGGCTGTGTATATAATTCAGCTCCTGTCAAGTCCTGACAACAGAAACAAAATTAACATTAGTCTACCTTATCTCTTGATTTTGCAGGGGTGGGGGGAATGGCACAGGAAACACAAAGTAGTAACAGGGATCTCCTAGAAAAAATTCTGATGAAAGTGATCGCACACTGGCCGTGAGAGACCATGCAATCTCTGTCCTCAGAGATACTCAAAGCTTGACAGGATATGACCTGAAGCAATGATTTGACTTTGCAGCTGATCAAACTTTGAGTAGGTAATTGGACAAATGACACCCAGATGTTCCTACCAGATTGTTATTCTCTGATTACCATTTGACTGGAATAGGTAGTTGACAACTCAAATAGAATTCAAAAGCTCTTTAGCATCGTTCAAGTTTTCTGAACCCACCCATCAAAATACTACTCAAGAAGTAAGCATGAAGCAGAACCTTGGACTGTAAAAAGCATAGCAGAATTTCAAACAACACCTGAGGAGTGACATTTTCATTTACTAACAAGAATAGCAAGAAGAAATAATTCTGTTTGTATGCGGTTATGGTTTGCTAGGGTTCCATTTCCATAATGTTAATGAACACTAGAAAAAACCAAGCTTCAGTACTTTCCAGCACAAAATAAAACAAATTTGCTTAAATAAGATCAGTGAAAAAATCTATTAAAAGCAATTTTCATATCAGACAGGATACAGAAACTTCTCACCTACAATTCTGAGTGAGTCACTCAAACCTCTAGAGTCTGCAAAGTTCAAAAGTGTGCTGAGGGAGAGAAGAACAAATTTGGAATTTGCAAAGAACAGCAGAACATTAGGACAAAGCTTCAGTTTGTTTTGAGAAAAATCACAGTGATATACAATCTGGTTTTAAGGTTAAGATGGGTAATCTGATTTCATGGACAGAAAAAGAGTTCTTGAGGCTTACAATTAAATTAGAGGCAGTAGTGTCTTCACCACTCCTTCAGTTGTTCTTTTATCAGAATACAAATTTGTTATTCCTAACTAATACACCAACCTGATTTCAAAGTAATTTAATCAGATTGTCAGTTTGATTTTTATGTATTTGGTTTTCTTTGGTACCTGGAAAAAACACTTTAGGAAAGATCATAAGATATTATGCCTCAGGCAGCCAGTGTCATCTGATTTCAACACTACCCGTGGCCTGGTTGATATCCAGCTGGAGATTCCTAGGAACCCATTGCTGGTACAAGCGTAAGAAAATGTATTGTTGCACATAGCTGGGGAGTATCGGAGAACAGAAACTGTAGGAGAATTCTGTTTGCTGCTTCCAGATTGCTGACAGGTAACAAGATGCCATGCATATATTGGTGTGAACTTCAAGAACAAGAGCTACAACATCACAAGACTTACAGTAATTTTCTAAAACATCTGAGAAAACTAAGTAAGCCTAGCCTAGCTGACCCAATACTCACTATGTCAATAGAATTCTTGCCAACCACACTGACATTTTTAGTCACATCTACTAAAAGGAGAAAGGGTGAGCTAATAATGCTATTTTTGAGCTAAACTGATCCTAAATAATATCTAATTAAAAACCAGTAAAATAACAGAGATGACAAGAAGAACAACACTTGGGCATTTATGGCCAGCTAGCAGAACTCTGTTTCTTCTCGGCTACCATTGCTAGCTTTTTTCCTCTGCTGCAGACCAATAATAATGAGATTTCAGTTGATCCTCCTGGTTATCTTTTCTATTATTAAACAATGGTTAAAATGATTCCCAAATAAGTATTTTATAATTGTATCCTCCTAAATCACTAGATTAGAAAACTAGGCAGTCAGTTACGGGTTTTCTTATCATAGAGGACTTTATATAAAGACTATTCAGTGCATTACGACCTGTTGTCTTCTACACAAGTATGTACTAAAGTAAAGTAGACTAAAAAAGAGTGAAATAACTCTGGTTAAGTCATTCACCACCCAGCTAGATGATGGAAAATTGCATTCAGGTCCCTCCTGCCACTACTGTTCATGTATTTGATGTAAATGACAACTGCTGAATTCAAAGCCAAAATTCTAAAACTGAACCCAAAAGGAACTTCCTATGAGCCTGGGACAACAGTTTCACAACATTATGGGAGTCTACAAATGAAACAGGTTGCTATAGCTTTTTTAGTTAATATATGGATAGGTATTACAAAAAGTTTTTTCAGCAGCTACTTAGACATCCAGAACTTTTGCAGTGTATTAACTGGTCAAGGAACATCTAAAGATGAGTGTTACACTCTGTCCTCCTCCACTTCCCTCCTCCTCTCCAGTCCCTACAGCCTAACATTTTGAGAAGTAGCTAAATATTTAAGGAATACCAGTTTTGAGCAAGCACAGAATGAGAGCCATTGGTAGAAAAGGAAGCAAGCTGCCCCTTTCTCCAACTTTCTTGATCTTTGATTGTCAACAGTTCTCTAATTTACGTTAAGTTATTAATATAATCTTACCACGTATTAATTAGAAATAGTCATTTACAGCAACAGATTGAATATGCTCTTCAATTTTCTTCCTCCAGATGGCAGAAATGTGACCAATTTAAAGCATAATCTCTCTTTACATGCATACTACACATACAAATGAAGTTTAGTTCTGTTTTAAAGAACACATGTTTTAGGAAAGGATTATATATTTTAAAAATATCAAAGAAGGCAACTGTAGGATTGTAACAGTTTGAAGTAATTTGAAACAGTACCTTTACAGGTAAAGTGAAAAGTTGCTCTCTTTGAGCTCTTTTAAAAAGCTTGGCATGAAAATATTGATTTTATTTATGTTTAGCTTTTTGGTATTCTACTAAATTCTCTTCAGAGGAAGATTTTTGAAAATTTGAGTTGCAAAACAAAAGTAGCAACTTCTCATGCATTGATGATCATAAAGGAATCCTCTTTCTTCCACGTACAATTACATGAAAATATATATTTAATTCCACACAGAGCATATTAACTACAACAAAACCGACACCAAATTTACATTTAAGTTAAGAATAGTTCCTAAACCTCTATTTCACTCACCTTCTTACTACCCTACCATTTTTATTTATCACATTTTATCTCTTAGCATCTGTGGTGATGACTGATGAGCAGGGTAACAGTCACCTGTAAAAAGGGAAGCTTCCCAGGCTAAATTCTGACACAAAGAGCTCTGGGAACTGATAAAGAAGAAATCCTACTTCATAACTGAAGAGCACTGAAAGAAGGTGTCTTGCTCCTTCCTTTTTCAACTATCACTGTATTTGAGAACTAGTTAACCATTTTACTGACATCAGTATGCTAAGACTAGAGCTCAGATACTATTTTTAAAGCAATATTTAAAAAATATTTAAGACAGTAAATAAGTGTTTAGATTTTTTTTTTTCCTTTTTCAATCAATGTCTTCTGGTAACAGACCTGCACACCAGTGAATTAATTTGTAGTGAAATAGCTATCTCTGGTTATGGACCACAGCAAAAAATACCTAGGAAAACACTCCTGTCATCAAAGCCAACAAATTTAATCTAACACAGATGGGGGGAGGGGGTTGTTTGACTGTTACTTTTCTTTTTTTTTAAATGGTCATTACCAGACCAAAATTCATAAAAGCCCATTTGATTAAACAGCTCATTAAAATGGCTTCCTATAATACAGTATTTTTCATATGAAAATTCTTTTGTGCCTAGTATATTCAGCAATTAACTCCACTTTGACAGATTTGCACTTAAACCTGATCTTACAACAACATTTATATCAACACAAGCAAAAACTAAAGATTTATTTCTTATGTCTAGTTTTACGGGAAATGGAATGTGGGAATGCTCATTTTCTTTAACGTAAGAAAAAAACCTCCAGAATTGCATTTTGAGTTTTTTTAGGTTCCAGAAAGAGATACGTAATTCTAAGTGTCATACCATCAACACTGCATAGTTGCTGAGGGAGTAGCACTGAATGGTAGTAATATTTTCATCAGACAGAAGAATGCGACAACCATCAGATTTCCATCCCCCTTGTCCGTTCAGTAGATCAAAGTCCCACTGAGCTGCAACAGCATCTGCTCCATGTGCAATGCGCCGCAATGTCACGTTTATAGGAACGTGGTGACTGGCTAGGCTGAAACCATCTGTTACAAAAGAAATGTATTTGCTCATAAATTTCTCAACATGTAACACATCAGATGTTAAAAAACTTTATTAGATATACACCAGACAAAACAAAGGAGTCAAAAATGTTTCTTATTTCCAAAGATCATAGAAAAGTAGTAACACAAAACAAACCTATCTTGGTAAGAATAACTGGTGTTACAACTGTGCGACGTTTCCCATCATCAGCGAGATTTGTTGAATTCCCTGTTGCTGGAAAAAGCTTTCCATTGCGAAATGCAATAAGCTGAAGCTTGTAGACAGATTCATCTGCCGGTTTGATTTCTCTTTTTTGCTTTTGGGTGAAAAGGGAAGCTGGCAACTGGATAGAGGCCTCTACAATTGTGTTCTAGAAATAAACAGATTTTTAAAGTTTTAAAGAGAAAATTAAATTCTTTACAGAGATTAAAATACCAACTCCTCCAACTGAACAGTATCAGATGAATGCATTTAGCAGACTAGGTATTGTGACAAACCTATTTGACAGTGTTTCTAAGTAGCCATCATAAAATAGTTGAATTGGGTTATTAAAGTCTTAACACTTTTTTTAAAAGAAAAAAGTTAAGATCCCATAGTTACCTTAGTTGTTACAGAGAGTAAAGCTGAAGTTGATATCCGTAAACTATTACAAGAGTTTTCCAGATTAGACTATTGGCAACTAGAAGCAGCAACCAAGACAAGCAGACAAAGAAATGCTGAAATTGTGCATTAGTGCCATTCAAAATGAAACTCTGTATATAAACAGGTTTTGATAACTGTTATATAAAATATACTAGAGTAGGGAAGCATGCATGCAATTTCATAGAATTACATAAATATAATTTCAAATATACACCCTGTAGTGACATTCAAGCATACTAAGTGATAAAAGCAAACGAGCATGTTGGGGAACGTAGCTGAAAAATTACTTTTACAGAATATGATGAAGTAGTTCCATTCTGTACACACCCACATCTATATATATATGTGTGTGTGTGTTTGTCTACGAACACACACATGGAAATAAAATTAACCCTTCAGGTCCACTTTCGATTTCACGCTTAATTAAAGTATCACTCTGAGCAGAACACTTCAGATATTTAAGGAGACTTAGTATCTCATTTAATACGTAATGAAGGTGAAAATACAACAAAATAAAGCCAAGTATTACTATGAACTAGGGAGCATTTCAATTTCCATACTTATGAAAAAGCCTGAAAGCATCTTTCAACTTAAGATATTTTAATAAAGAAAACTATACCTACTCATTAAAAATTGTGTCCATTCAAAAATTATTCTATAATCAAACTCTATTATCATTCTCACTTTAATTACCTCTTGTCACATTCAGGATCACATAAAAATGCTACTTTAACATTAGAAATCAATAACATAGCCTTGCTTTCCAAATGGTTCACATTTAAGAAATTATTACAAAGTCAGTAGGGAAACAATGAGTATCTGACCTTTAAAGCCAGACTTGACAGTGTATTTGAAACGTTGCACTTAAAGCTTAATTGTTTATCTAGATTTCCATCTGGATCTCTTCTCCCATAATCACTGAGTCCTGCACGGTCTGATGTAGCCACTTTCTGAAATACGGTGCACGTCATCCCAGTGAAAGCAGCAGCCTTTATTACATAAGCCTCAAGAGCAATATTTGGAGAATACTGTGACGACAAAAATCAAATATTAAATACTTTTACACACCACAGGAAAAATAATAAGTAATTTTAAAGGGATTCTCTGCCATAACAGAAAAAAACACCCAGAAAACTGTTTCTGTTTATCTGGCAGGGATAAATCTCTTCAGAGTATTTCTCTTCTCCCTACAGAAATAGCAGGCATTGCAGATAATGCCAACATCTATTAAGGAAAAGAAAAAGCTATTGAAACTCAAGAGCCAGCAAAATGTCTTCTAAATAAATAAATTTATACTTACAGTAGAATAAACTTGAGCTCCATTTGCAAGCCGATACATAGCAATTTTCTGTAGACACTGTACAATTCTAGTGCAAGCCTTGGCTTCCCTTTGTGCCATCCACAGAACACGTTCATCAGCTAACATAATGTTACTTGCTATGTCCACCATCACGTCACCAAGCTAACAGGGAAGAGAAATAAGACTATTTTATATCTTTGAAAGCGTTCATCAATTAGGATCATTATCAGGAAATACAAATAGACTTGTCAGCACAAAAAGCAAAAGGAAACTGGTTGTTCCTATTTCAGTCACCGCTTGGCACATTGAGATACTGAAATACTTTGACGCAAGACATTTATCTCCATCCAAGAAAACTGTTATGCCAACGTAATTTGCCTGTTTACATTATACTTAGAAAACAAAACCATGAGAAACAGGTATTTCACTAAAAGCAAAGAGTGTAATACTCCACGTTCTACCGTACTAATTATTTAAAAGGACTATTTAAAATCAACTTTAAACCTAAAATGAATAAAAATAAAATAAACTATAAGTCAACAATAATACAGTTTGCTTATACGGGGGAAGATAATAAGAAAAAAGTAATACAGGCCAACATTAGTACGCAACTGTTCTCCTTCTCTTTGCCATGTCTGCCTTTTCTTTGATTCCTTCCTTGCCTTCAATTTTGTATGAACTGTTTTAGGGGTCACCGGTTATAAACCAGAGAGGCAGCAAACACCCATAGGTACCAGAGCTGCTTCCAAACCACCAATTACATTGTTAGAAGTTTACGCTCAAACTCCCCACCCTGTCTTCTGTATGATAGACAACTACAAACTATAAGGCAAATCCATTTATTTAGGCCACAACTCTGCCAAAATTAATGAGCACCTACATCGACAACACTGACCTACACTAGATCTTCACAGCATTTAAGAAAGTGACAAATATTGGACCAGAAGTGAAGATGCATGTATTTTCTAGTTGAATTGACCAAATTCACATGCAATTCACAGTGCCTAAATTTAGGGACCGGAATCTTCTGCATACAGGGTGGAGTGGGGAAGACATCTCCTTTACCATCCAGGCTTCCCAATTTCTTTTCAGAATATTACTAATAAAGAGAGAACACAGTAGTTTGTTGTTCTTTTTTAAAAATCTTTAAAAATAAGGGCAAGAACTGGAACATAAAATTATTTACTGTTTGAAGAACTGCGTCTTTTAGGAACAGAAGCTACAATCAGTAAACATTCTCAACAGCTAACACAGAGCTTCAAGCAGCATTTGCAGGCTGTAGCCTTTTTTATTAAATTCTCAAGAACAAATCAAAGTTAAATTAATTCAAGATGCTTATTATGACATTACTACTTGATAACTGGCAACATGTTTTACACATCAACAAATGGTGGTTTTACAGTAAGTTATCAAAATTAAGATCCTGAAGTCACAGGACAAGTTGTTTCATACTTTCAAAAAAATATTGCTCATCATTCTTTCCCCTGCTTATCAAGGTACACACGTTTTTTCCAACTGCGTTCTAACTTAAGACAATCTGCTTAGAACTTTCTGAACATTTGTCTTCGGTTTGTTTCTTCTTCTGACATGAAAAAGCTAGTAAATGAAGCTTTTTATAACTTACTATCTTTCAGAATAGTCACTGTAACACAAACTAAGAACTGACAATAAGATGGTGTAAGTGAATAGTGTCAAGAAAAAGTCTATAGAGTAATACCCCAATAAGAAATAACTAAGTCTTGTTAACAGCTACTAAAAATTATTAAATGAAATTGCACTCATGTTCCTTAAATATATCAGCAAATCAAACATTAAACTGACTTCAAGTCAAACCAATTAAGAGAAAAAATACATTATCTAAGACCAAAACTACCTATGAATTTAACTTTGATTTTTTCATATAATCTATTACCTTCAAATACGGCAAAGTAATGCCAGATTGTGTCACTCTACAGACAATAAATCACAGCTGAGAAAAAATATCCTTGTAATGTAACAAATCATGCAGCAATCTAAAATGTTTCTATTTTCAACTGGGTACAAAACCAGCCATTCCTTGTGTAATTCCAAAATACACAAAAAAAAAATCCAAGCTACGATTTTAAAAGGACTTTTAGCCGGAAAATCCTCCAAGGAGTTCTGCAAAGAATTTCTAACCAGCATTTATGGTTTGCTAAGGGTGAACAGGGAAATTTGGGGGGTTGTTTTGCACAAGTTTAAAATTGAGGCATTGTGGTCTCCAACTTCCCAACATGCACTGTACAGTGAGATCAATATAACCTCTGTTCAGCAGTGAAACAGAGAGTTCCTACCCACTGGTGGGACTATTCAACCACTCGCATTTTTCTCCACAACAATGAGCGTTCTCTAAGATTTTTTTTTTAATGTCTTTGCTTATATCCTGCAAGATATAGGAATACTGAAAACCTTAGAGATACAGCTCAATACTGAATAAAGACAGTCTATCACAGTGGGAGGGGGAAAATAAGTCTTGTTTTATTCATTATTGAGAGGATCTCTGAGGCTTTCATTATTTTTATTTTTTGATAAGAACATACCAATGAAAACCTGTGTGACCCACTCCATATTAAATAAAAACAGACTTACTGTACCTATCCCTCCCTGCTCCAGTGCTGACCAGAGGTGTTACTCACATTACAGGTCCAGTGAATGCTGGAGCATCTCAGCGCGAATGCAAAGTCTGTGACCATGGGTCAGCAACTTCAGGGACCTACTAAACAAACAAAAACATGGAATAGAGTCTGATAATCCACTAACTCAGTGCCTGCATCTAACGTTGAGAAGGTTTCACCGCTCGGAATACTTAAGGACAAACACTTTGATTAAAGTGATGGCAAATTATCCAGTTACCTCTTTATATTTTTCAGCAAATCTTCCAAATTTCTCTATCATTTCAGCCACAAAAATAACATCCATCTTATCAGAAAAATTTGCTGCTTCAACAGTGTAAGCCAAGAGCTGTCTTGCTGTTGCCACTGCATTAGTAAGGTTGAGCGGCATCTACACAGAAAACAAACATAAGCATTTTGAAGAAGTGAAAAGTGCAACAACTCTGCAATTAATAAATGAATACTTTCAAAAAGGACAGCAATCCTCACAGAGATCACAGTGTTTTAAGTAGCCAGGGACTAACACCTTGTCTGTTAGCAAAAACACTTTCTACAAACCGGAGAACCAGCATTTGTACCTGCAGCCGGAAACTGGGTCTTGTCCTGCCGTCCTAGAAGTGAGAGAGTCATTGCACCGAGAAAAGTAACAACAACAACAACAAAAAAGACAGTACTGTCAAATGCTTATTCTCCTTTTCACCAGACCCAAGGCATGACAACACAAAGCTCCTGGAACACGGTGTTTTACAGCAAGAGAAGCCAAAAGAAATTTGAACACCCCACTGCTGTAGCATTCATTCTTGATTTTGTAATTACAGAATAGCTTTTGGAACGGAACACATATACCAACCACACACACCCCCCACCCCCCCCCCCCCCC
>VZSC01013943.1:863623-904076 GCA_013398225.1 Steatornis caripensis
CCCGCCAAGATAGATCCCCTCTGTGACAAAGCTCATTATTTTATTCCTGAAACAAGCACCATGCTGGAAAATTCTTCACTAAATAGTATGCAACATTAACATGCCTGAGCTTTAGCAGGGACTAGAAATGGAAATATCACATAGTACAGTGGAAAGCTGTGCAAGTGTTATCAACTCATGTTCTGATGCTGTTTATCTATGATAATCCAAACTAAAGATGTCCTGTGTCTCCATTTTTTGGTGTATAGATAAGTAGTCTGCCTCATTGAATTTGCAATGTGTCACGTAAGCACAACTATGTATTTGTCCCTGCTGGTCTTAGCATTTGTGTATAGATTTGAATGCAATTAATGGAAGATCACTTCTTTCCCAAAAGTCATGCATTCAAAGTGTAAATAAAGTCATAACACACACTGAACAAAGTCAACTTTCAAATTCAGATATTCTGTATAATTTCTTTGAACTCTTTCTTTATACATTAATTTCTTTTCACCTAAACTATACCTGTACAATACACAAACAAGAACAGTGAAACATAAATTTTCTTTTATAAATGTTACAAAAGCTTCATTCCATTTTAAAACTTAGACCTCTACTTAATTTAAATTGCTTGGCAGAGTTCTAATGTTCAAACGGCTCAACCACCTTATTACATTTAATATTAGTCTCAAAGAGACAATAAATTTCTGTGCAGAATACTGCTAAAAATTCCAGACCTACTACATGTAAAAAGGCAGTGGGATCTAATGAGTAAAAACTTCTTCCTTTAAAAAAAAACCTGAAACCTCTATTTCAGTGTAGCATACTTGTGTGCATGTATTTTTAAGCAGAAAATAGGAAGTTATCTACTTCACACATGCAAATTCTACTTCTGCTTCTGCTTTTCTGAATATACCAACCTGACCCTCAAATTTTAAACTTCCTAACACAGTTGGCCCACATTTTTACACAGCCTGATAAATGTTGGCTCATCAAAAGCAATTACAACAGGCTGAAGTAATTTAGGCTCTGGAGCAGTTGCAACTACAGTTGGGCTACAGTACGCAGGCAGTAGAAGTGTTGAGCTGTTATAGGCCTCGCAGGAAAACGTAAATTCCCAGGTGAGAAAAAAGCAAATCAGCAGCATCAAAGCTCTCAGTCAATCACTCAACCTTGCTGTGTCCCACAAAGGGACAACGAAGGGAATCCTGGCATCATCTCTCACCTGCTAACCTGTTGTCATGCACTACCACTCCTTATTTCAGCCCTCAGACATGTTTCTTGTGACCAAGTCACATTGTGCACCTCTAGTGCTAGGAATATAAAGCAGTAGAGCACAAATAGTCATGTCAACCCCTAAGTTTATCTTGGGTCAGAACAGACAGTCCTTTCCCCTTCTCTCCCTCCCACTCTTTCCATCTTTCTTACACCAGGATTTTCTGGTCCTCAGGGAACCAGAGCAGGAAGATGAAAGCTATGTCTACATTAGTAAGTAACTGAACACAGAAGGAACAAGTCAGTAACAAGTCATCACACGATATGCAGTTCAATGTTTTTACCTCAAACTAGATTTAGCCCAAGCCACTGGACGTCAAGCCTTCTGCAGGTATGTAAATCAGAGACATCCAAAGGGCAAATAACAGTTTTGATCCCGATTGTCCCAGTTAGAGGCTAAGGTGCTTTGGACACAGTGTATAGTTTTCTCTAAAGGGATATGAGCTCACACTGAAACACTTCAAACAGACACAATACGCAGTAATCGCACCCTGAGGTCAGACAAGCACCGTGGCCCCTGTTAAAGATGAGCAGTGCTACCAACATCATCAGCTCAAGCCGCACAGCTGCACCAGAGGTTCAAAGGTTTATGTAGCATTTTAAAATACAGCACCTATACATACAAGATTGGGTACAGTGTTTGTGAAAGTGTGCATCAAATAGATATAAACCTAAAAAGAAGTTTGGAGCCAAAAAGCTTTGTTTTATAGCTACATTTAAAATCTAGAATACTTTATTGTATCCTACTGAGTACTGCCAGATTAGGAAGCTGAGCTGATACCTGCTACCTTCACTAGTTAAGACTCATCAGCCATACCAAGTCTATTAGAAGTTTACAGGAACAGAAGCAGAGCAGAGTTTGACCACTCTCTATTATTATAATAATAAACAGCTGTTTTCCATTACAACTTCAGCCTGCCTTGTTTATTCATAGCATGTGGGCAGTTGACAAAAATAACCAGACAAGTACCATTCTTTTATGCTTTACACAGGTACAAAGAATAAAATCTTCCTTGCACTTTCAATCTGGAGGCACTCAAAACAGATGTTAAACCAAAGACTTAACGTAAACCTACGACTTCTAGTGTTGTATTCAGAGACGTGTTACTCACAATTCATCTAGAACATCAGTATTACCAGCTTTAAAAAACCCTGAGAAACAGACTTTTGAGTTTTTATTTTCATTAAAGAATTTGATTTTCCTCGAAATGCACAAATTACCTGATTGAACATATAAAGAACTCTAGTCACATCATTTGCATATTGGCACCTGGAGTAGTCCTCTTCTGCCCAGTACCCTCCCCTGTCGCATCTGCGCCAGGCTCTTCTCTCATCTTGTGAGTTGCCAGGATATATCCCACTGCCAGCAGAATAACGTGTACACAGCAGGTATGCTGTGATGCCTGCCAATGTTCTAGGCCACCTGGGGAGTCAAAAGCAAAAAAAAAAAAAAATCAGACAAATTTACGTGACAAGTAAATAAAAGGATTAAGCACTACAACACGAAATAAAGAGACACTTGAAACTAAGCATCTCTAAACTATTTAAAGGGCCACCTTGGCTCGCCTTCAGTAATTTCAAGCTGTTCATATTTGTCTACTATTAACAAAATGAGTTCTAATGCTTGCATGCTTTATTTGAATTCTTTCATGAGGTTGCAGGTGGAGAGAAAAGGGTGTTTCTAAAATTACTAAAAATAGTTTACAACTTTTTTATAAAAAACCTCTTCCTACTTCATAAAAAATTCCATATTAACACTATAAAAACAGTTAACTACATAGTAGCAAGCCCTGCAAGTTTTGTACTTGTCCTATTCATAACCATCAATGTAACTTTCAAATGACTGCATTCATATCAATACTGAACTCCAGATATGAACAGAAGACTATATTTACAGTAACTATGAAACAGTAGCAGTAGTACAACCACTGTGACCAATTTTGCAACCAAACATAAATTAATGGGAAAAGAAAGTTCACAATGTTAAGAAAGTAGAAAAGAATTCCTTTCACTCAAGGTATGTGTAACTACACACTTTTTAAGAAAACTTCTAACATACTCTCAAGCTTTCTCTTCTGTAATTTCCCTGTATATTTTAGCTGTATAAACAGATAAAAATGAAATAAGGAATAAATAAATATAAAAAATTAAATTGCAATACACCTTTAGTGTACTGATCATTCATGAGATCAGAACCGACTCGAAGCAGAAGAACAGAAGTGTGCTGGTTTTGGATGGAATAAAGTTAATTTTCTTCACAGAAGCTAGTTTGGATTTGTGCTGAAAACAGTGTTGATAACACAGAGGTGTTTCTGTTACTGCTGAGCAATGCTTACACAGAGCCAAGGCCTCTTCTGCTCCTCACACTGCCCCACCAGTGAGGAGGCTGGGGGTGCATAAGGAGTTGGGAGGGGACACAGCTGGGACAGCTGACCCCAACTGACCACAGGGGTATCCCATACCACATGGCATCATGCTCAGCACATAAAGCTGGGGGAAGAAGGAGGAAGGGGGAAACATTTGGAGTGATGGCCTTTGCCTTCCCAAGTAACCGTTACGCACGATGGAGTCCTGCTGTCCTGGGGATGGGCTGAACACCTGCCTGCTGATGGGAAGTGGTGAATGAATTCCTTGTTTTGCTTTGCTTGCATGCATGGCTTTTGCTTTCCCTATTAAACTGTCTTTATCTCAATTCATGGGTTTTTTCACTTTTACTCTTCCGATTCTCTCCTCCATCCCATCATAGGGGGAGTGAGAGAGCGGCTGTGTGGGGCTTAGTTGCTGGCTGGGGTTAAATCAAGATAAAAAGGAAACCACACCTGAATTAAGCTGCAATACTGAGAAGAGAGGACGACAGTGACAAGGACGGCAGCCAGTCTGCCTGCCCCTGCCTGCAGCCCTCTCCTCTGTTAAGATGTGCATAAGCAGTGTTTTATCATTCAGAACACTAATACTTGAAGTTTAAAAGCAAAAAGCATACATACCTAAATTGCAGAATGCTAAGGATCTCAAATCCAACAAGCTAACGTATGAGGTCTAACTAAAACTGAAAGCAAAAGAGAGCTTCATTTGATCATGCAGGACTTTCTGTACCATAATCAAGTCAAGCTCCTGTATAGCCTTAAGAGCTAATATAATTTTTCTAAGTTTTAAGTATTTCAAAGGGCCTTGCACAAAGCAGTTGTCCCCAAAAACTGAAACAGTTGAACAAAAAATTCTGTTAGATTACACTGTGACTAAAGTTTGCCTTTTATATCTGTACTGCGTTTCAGTAAATGGCCATTTACTCACTACTGTCACCTAAATTAAGAGATGTTCAGAACATATCTAAATTTGAAAAGAATAAATAAATTCTGTGTTTGTAGGAAGATGGAGCAAACACCTTGGAGAATGTTCCATTTCAGGAAATAAATATTTAAGTTATACTGCCAAAGCAGAGAAACTGAACAAGTCTCTGGTCAGTTCCATCTTCCTCTGTATTCATCAGTTAAGTAAATTCTCTTACTGAAGACACTGAGATTTATCACAGTACTTTCTCAAGGAAGAGAATAATTCCAGGGATGGACCAGGGCAAAAGGCTACACTTTTAAATTATATTAAATGATGCAAGATATTAACCTTTTGGGGTATACTGAAAATCTTCTCTATCTCAAATTCCTATTTATTCCTACTCAATTCCCATAAAACAATTTCAGCACATTCAGTAATGGAAGAAAGACTCTTACTTTAGGCCATTTTGGCAAAGATTACTTAGGTTTGGGCAACAAGCAACTCAAAGATAGCTGCTGGTGGCATCCTCAAAGTGCACATGTCATGGCAACAACCATAAAAACTCAAAAAGTCAGTAAGGAATCTGAAAGACTAGACAGTAATTATAACAAACCAAAACTGAGAAAAAAGAGGCTTAAATTTTACTACTTTTTATAACAGCTTTGCCATTACAAATCAGTTCTCCACATTGTAGTGACATAATTTAAGAAATAGAGACTTATTATTATGACCATCACCACAGTATCTGAATACCAGAAGAGACAGAAGATTACTTGCGTATTGCAGCAGAGATTCATCCAGCCTAGTAAATACGCATACACCTAAATTCAGAACCTCAGCAGCCACTTCAAGAAATTAACAGAAGTGTCAGCATTCAACCTTTATCAGAAAGGAAAACTTATACCAGCATTGGTGGAAATGGAAGTGGTTAAAAGAAATAAAAAATAAATTATATAGTTTTAAAATGCCAGGAATTATATACAGGTATTTTAGAGAACGTAAATTAATTCAAAGAACAGGTATAGATTCTGCAATGGTAACGTAAATTATTTACCATGTTTTCTTCCATATATAAAAAAAGCCCACAGAAAGGACAAAAATATTCCTTAGAAAAATCATGACAGACTTTGTGAATTGCTGCAATCCCAGTAGTGACCTTAGTGCAACATTACATGTACCCTAGCAAGCTAACAAAAAACATCACTGGATCATGTCTGGCCAACTCTGATCATGGACAGAGCAGTTATGGATCTGCTGCGAAGGGAGGAAGGGATAAGGGGATACAATACATGTAAACTTATTTAAGTGTCTGAAATTTCCATATGGATAAATGCTAATAAGATCAAGACAGACTGGGCAAAAAGCAAGTACAAAGATGAGCTACTTATATGTTCCCACTTCTTATGGATACATAATGAGCCTTCAGAGAGCAAAGCCAAAAAGAAAACAGGCAGATGATGACAACTAATAAATCAGCTGGCACAGCTGTTAGAAGACATGCAGGTTCACAAATACCGTGCATAATACACCCAAACCTCAGCTTCCAGAAAGCAGTACGGTTTCCAGAAACACTGACGCTAGAGTGCCAAAACATCATTTCCAAAACAATTTTATCAACACTGAAATTTTTTTATTGTTTCCACATCAAAGATGCCACTTCAAAAGGGCTGTCTCTGTCTTTATAGACAGTTTTCTAAAAGTTGTATTTTCCCAAAGCATTTTAAGTTAAAGTGTGGTCGGCTCACTCTTGACTGAATGTATCACCTTACAGACTGAACATCACATGGCCTTAGGACAATTTAAATTCTGCGGTCCTGACAGATGTTGTATGACACAACCTCTAAGACAAATATTTCCACTAAAAAACAGCACGTGCCATTCCTTTCCTCGCTACTCACACCTTGTGCTAAAGAACTAGAAAGAGAGAAACCAGAGTGAAACACTAAGACTCACATGAAAAACAAGTTTTTCAGGAGAGCTTTAATTACTGTATTTTTAAACAAGTATAATTTCTAAGCTACATATATCTTCTGGAACTTCTGTGGCCATCAAATGGAAAAAAGTGACAGTTTCAGTGTTTAACACTACTGCAAATGTTACTAGATTATCACAAGATTTACCTTCTCTCCCTGTTCTTGTCTCCACTTCCCCTATTTTTCATCCAACTCTCACTTTTGTTCCCACTTTATTCCCACTGCGTTTACTTTACATTCATCTGCCTACACAGCATTTCATCATCTTTTAACACGATCTTCTCAAAAGAATACTAACAATGCCAGACAGACATACAGTCTGTGCAACCTTTAGAATAAACATAGGTATCTACAGAAACATTTTACTAGGAAAACTAATGTGCTATTCATCTCACGTTTTAGAAAGCTTTCCACTAAACCAGACATACAATGGGGGCAATTTAAAACTCCCAGCTTTCTGCCATAATTTCACATACACAGAAACAACACAAATGTGCAGTGTCACTAAGAAATGCCCCTTACCCTCTTTCCTCTCCCGTTCGTAATAGCTCTTGTGCAGGTACAAGTTTATTTGCAGCCTGGTGGTGACAGATAGACGAACTGATTCCAGCTGTAACTACACTTGCCTCACTCTCTGTTTTTGCTAAGTGCATGTTAACCTGGACCATTCTCAGCCATGAACTGTTTCCTCCCAATACCTGTATGAGATGACCTGATGAGACGCTCTCCACTTTCCGTGATGCCAGAGAGGACATCTTCCCAGCAGGGCTCAAAAGGTGACTAATGACATGACATTCGCATCATGCAAACAAAGGCTACATAAAGTTGGCTGCATTCTTAAATTCTTGTGAGACTAATCTTGAATATCTTTCACAGTTTATCCAACTGCTAGCAGAAGTGCAAATTTAGACTGTATTAACACTCTTATTTCATCACTGTTTATAATTAGGTACTCAAAATTTATCACATATACATGAGAGTAGACAGCTGTGGGGGAAAAGATGGTTCATTTACATTTAAGTACTGTAATTTCATTTCAGGAAATAAAAGCCAGACTATGAGATTATAAAAGAGTCCTTCCCCTCATGCATATTAATTCTGTTTTGAAAGCATTCATTTATTTAAACCAACACTAACTTTGGAGTTACAATGAATTTTTATATCATAATTTCATCAGCCTACAGGTAGCCTGATTTTTTTTATTATTACATCTTACTAATTCTCTAAATTCAGCATGACAATTACAGTTTTAAGATTAATTACACTCATGAGTAACAGTTTTCAAAAGGATAATTCTTATATTTAAGAAAGAATTCTATCAAATGCCAGCATAAAATTATTCTAAAGCAAACAGTTGAAGGATTTACTGAACCAGAAACTTTTTATTAGGCTACACTTTTTTTATTTTATTTTATTTATTATAAATTAGGCTACACTTTAACACGCAAATAGTATTTTCAATTTAATCATGGATTGTAACACATTTGGGGTACTATTTGAGTAAGACTTAACAGAATATCTAAATTTAAAAAAGATAAGATTCCATGATGAAGATAGTTTTTGTTCAATCTTTATAAACTCACGCTATAATTGTATTACTGAGCCAAAGACACTGAAAACATCCTCCTTTGCTACACTTTGCTATCCCATCTCTGAAGAGATAAAAATCTAGATGCCAGTTTTGAAACAGCTTCCAAGCTAAAACGACTAACCAGTTCCAACTAAAAAACTATAAAATCAAATTCACCTAGGATCATTTACAGCCATCTGCTCAGAACCATTTTCTCACTAGTCAAAGTCGTATTTCCATATGGTCTCAAAGGTGAAAAATGACTCTCTTATTACTCTACCTAAACTACAAATGGAAGTCTGTTATAGTAAACCCAGACATAGTGAACTTTTTGATAAGCTGAACATTTCCTGAAATCTTATTTCTTTCTACTGAATTCCAGAGGGGGTAAATCCTATTACACTGAATAGTCACTGAACAGCATAGGTTAATTTAATGGAAAACACTTTGAAATAAGCCTTTACCATCTGTTTTCATCTCTAATGGCAAATCAAAGAAGAACGATTCACACTAGTGTCATTAAAAAATGCATAAGTGATTTAAATAGATGTGTTCTTTGATGAATACAGCATGCATCTGTTTGACTTTCTTCACCTTTTATCTTAAGCAGGAAGTTCTCATCTAATGTAATGCTCATCCCTGCAGTTGAAACCACTACAGTGTAAAAAGAGGATATACACAAAGTTTCTCATAGAAATACTTCCTTACGATGTGAAAGTGAAGCTCTTCAGTAGTTCCAAATTGCCTCTGTGCAGCACGTGATCTTAACACTACTTCCCTTACTAACAGTTCCTCATACTCAGACATCAACTACCCTTATCCCAAATTGTCCAACTGATGAACATAGAGAAGACGAATGCTCTCAGCCAGGACTTTACCTTAATTTTTGCTACAACTGGAGAAGGCCTTCTGCACTTGAAAGCTTGTCTTCTCTCCCCACCAAAACACTACATCCCAGCAACATGCTTTAACCTACTTTTCATTTCTTAAAATAAAAGATTTATGGTCTTAGATTAGCTGTATAGAAAGAAGACAACTTTAAAGAACTCTAACTTATGCAGGGAAAGGAAGAAGAAAACTTTTTAAATGTAAACAACAGACCAAGCAGAAGACCAGCATAGCCAAGCAGCATAAGAAAAGTGAAAATAAATGAGTGGATAAAAGTAGTTATTACAACAACAAGACAGCCTACAAACCCTAGTGAGAACATATGCTATGACATACACTAATTCTCAGTAGAAGCTACTGCAGGGAGGTACAACACAGAGTAGTTATAAATGGAATTACCTTACATATAGAGAATCTATACAGAAGCTATCTGTTACAGCTGGCACCTCCAGGAGTAACGTGTTGTTAGAGTGACCAGCAGCAGAAAGATCAGAAAAGGGAAAACAGGTGAAGAGGTAAGAACAAAAGATAAAATACTCTCCAATACCCAACACAATGGAACATCAGAGCTACCATTACAGTCCCAACAATCATTAAAAGTAAGCACTATTCATATTATTTACTCTAATACTCACAGAGGGGAAAAAAACCTGTATTACATGTTTCTTATATAGTGATTTTGTCATACGGGAGCAGCAGCGTTTTAAAAACAGAACAATAACCTGGTGGAAATCGCCCCCATCAGTATGTGGTCCAACTCTGACTTACAGATCATCTAAAAAGTTTTACTCTACTCCAATAATTTCATTTATGTATTTCAAATATCACAGCTTACTTTCCATCTCTTCCATAGATGTGAGTTGACAGGCTCAAAGTTTAAAATTTCATTGTATAGTTGTATGCACTTCTTTCAACACACACTAATTTAGAACAGTTAAAAATCTATTACACACTTACAAAAGAACATCTGTGCCTTTAAAGCATAATGCCTTAGTTAAAAACCAAATTAAGTGGACTTTTCTCTGAAAAAAACTGAGGTTACCAACCTGAAATCACCTTTGTTGTTCACAACCCTCTCTGGAGGGCAGTACTGCGCAGAACTTTCTAACACCACAATATCAACTGTCCTTGTGTTATTCCCACGTCTGGTTTGTACATGGCAACCCCAGTTTCCTGTGGAGCCAGCCTGAATGTTTGAGATTGTCAGCGCACTGGGAAAGATAAAATAAACAAATAAAACCCAATAGTCTTGCAATAAAATTTATATAAGCTTTTACCAAAAGATGAATAGGCAACAGAAGAAATAACCAATTACATACAACCGTGAGTGACCTTACAGAACCAGAGCTACCTAAGAATCAATGTACTGTAATTAACAGAAATATTTACTTTTCTTCTAGCTCTCAATTTTGCCAAGGTAGTAAAGAAATTGAACAGCCACGAGTAAAAGTTCCTTGACTTCAGAAAGAAGAGATGAGAAGTCCAAATTCCCCAAGTGTTATCATTGCTCTTCAACACAAGATTTTTATAGTTGTTCCAGAAAGGTCAAACTAAAATAACTTCCCAAATGCATAATTTGTGATAAAGTTAGAAGCTCTAATTTACTAATACAATTACAGGATATATAATCACTCTGTAGATGCTGAATGAGTCAAAAATCTACTGCAGGCAGAATAAATTATACTTAAGAGATCTCTGCTGGAGAACTTCAACATTACCAACTGTGGTGTGCTCAAAAGGAAGAAAGAATCCATGAGTAGTTCACTTAAATGCTTTGTTTGCATGATTTTAATGTTGCCAGAAACCAGACGTATCCTACGACAAACATATTTTATACTAACTGCACTGCGTAATCCTTGGAGATAATTAAAACCCAACTGCAATAGTGCTGGACAACCTGCTCTAGCTAACCCTGTTTTAAGCAGCTGGGTTTGACTAACCAAATATCTAGACCTCCCTCCTCAAACTTGAGGGCTAGTAACAGTGACCAAATCCAGATAATTTAAACGACCTGTGAAGTTATAGACTACTTCCCTTCTTGGGATATTTCTGTGTAATGTCCTGTTCACTCAGCGAGGATATGAGGGCCTTACTGGTTATGGAAATAGTCACTAAATGAGAGCAGAAAATAAGCAGTGAGAAATACATTTTCTCTTTATGGATTCACCTTGCAATCAGTGAGCAGTTATGAATCATGTTTTTTTCAACAAAAATACCCTGGGACTCATCAGTTTCCACTATCTTTCCATCCTGATACCACAGGACTTGCATGTCTTCATCAATATAAGAAGCCATACATTGGAAGGGTAGACTATCTCCTTCAAAGACAACCTGACGGTGAGACGGAGTCATATAGAAAGACGGTAATTCAAGTGGCGGTTCTAGAATTCAAGAAATAAAAGCATAATTAATAGCAAGAATCTCTTATATACATAATTTTCAAATGAGGGGGAAAATACACTTAATGACTATCAATTATTGATATAACCTCCTTGTAAGCTGCATCTTGCAAGATTTATATAAAAATTACATTTGATGCATTGGATATTGAAAAATATAAGTTCTCATCATACCCTTTTTCAAAATGTATATTCCTTTAATGTAACACATTTCAAAAAACCTTTTGCTAGCCCACATGCAAAAGAGTCAAAAATATTAACTTGAATGGAAAATATATCTATGCATTTTATTTCTTCACAGTTTCTCACTTAATATTTCAAAATCACGAATACATATTTTTTTATTATTTTGACAGACAGAACAACTCTAAGACAACAAAGAAGTTAAGCAAGCTGGTCATGGGTTCACCACAACAAGAAGGCTAACCAAGAGCAGAATCACCATGTAGGATAGCAAGTCATAAAATGAAGACCTTTTAACTTCAGAAATTTGGGCTTGGAATAGTCTGCACATCTGAAGTCAGATAGCTAAACTTGAAAAACAAAAATTATCAGTTTCTGATTCCTTTTGTGGAGTTTACGTAGAAATCCCTGAAAAACATGGATTAGCAGTAAAAAGGAGTTTATCTCCGAAGAGTGCTACTCATCCTTAGTTTCTACAGACTAATATCCACAACAACCAGCTTATTTTTTTATTTATTTTTAAAAGCAAACAACGAATCACAAGTAAAGACCAGCCTTTGAAAAAGAATCACTATTACCACTATCATATAAGTGCTGAATTTCGGTGGGAAAAAAAAGGCAAAAAAGTCTGTTCATTAATAATAACAGAATACGGAATGCACTAGAACACAAGTATCAGTTGTCAGGAGTGCTTACCGCATGTCAGAAGCTCCTGCTTAACACCAGTCACCATCTGCGACTGAAGTGACTTGGGATAGGCACATTTAGTTTCACGTACAGTTATATTTCTTTCTTTTAACCACTGATGCATCCACAGTATGTTGCAATCGCAAAGAAGATAATCAGTCTGAAATTCCCTGCAACACAAAATAGGTATTCACAGTGACAAAATGTAACACTCACAGGTCTGAAAGCTTGACATCAACAGCTGTGCAACACTCTCATTGTCACAGACAACAAGTAGTCAAACTCCAGAATACAGCAGAGCTGACTACCACATGTTGGAAGATACTCTAATCCTCTGCAAGCTGTGGTCTTAGAACAGTACGCACTCCCCAAGAATAGGAATACTCTCCATAGATATGAGGAACAGCTAATACCTGCGCATGAAAAGAATTCTAGTAATTTCTTTCATGGAGGGAGTTTACGTTATTTAAGTGAGCAATAACAAGGCATAGCTTGAGTATGCATCACCAGAACTTAAGAACACACTTTATTGTTTCATTTTAGCAATCAAACGCTTGAACAGTAAAATCAACAGAAATACAAAAATAGCGTCTCACCTATTTCTCTTTTAAGAGCCACTACTCACATGATAGTAATGATAGTTTTATTCTGCTTTATATGAAAATCATATAAGGCTTTTCCCCAATTCATAGTCTTCTCTATATAATTTCTACTAAACAGACATACCAAATGCCCCCATAGGTGTCTGCTGTAGTCAGCTAAATTAAAAGAGAACATAAATTTTTTTAGCTGTTTAGAAACAGTTAAAAACGTATCAAAACATATTGCTGTGTCTACACTGTTTTTTACCTCCACTGAAAACATAATTTATTTTCCTTTTTGCAAGTGTCTAAGGGATAACACAACATCATAAGCAGAAGACTTCAAACACTAAATCATAATTCCCATGGAACACCATTTGGTCTTTGTTCACAAGAATTCCTTTAGACATACACATTTTTAATCGCAACAGTTATATCTAGGTTCTTTGTCAGACCTGCAATGTTCCTGAACAGCAACCTTTATGTACACAATTAAAATATCAGGAATAACAATTTACAAACAATTAAAAGAACTTGGAGGAGGGAAAGAAACATTTCCCTTTATAAACAAGAAATTAACTCTGTATCAAAGCCAGAAGTCAGGGCTTTTGAGAAAGCCCCAGTAAGTGAACCAACTGTCATAGTAAATCTATGTGCCTGGATGCATTCCTGTGCAACCTGCTCTAGGCTAACCTGCTTTAGCAGGGGGGTTGGACTAGATGATATCTAGAGTTCCCTTCCAACCCCTACCATTCTATGATTCTATGACTACCAGGGAAAAATGCAAGCTAATCATCACCACTGATAATTTTTTTCATTTACTTTCTTCCTTACACAAGATTACCACTCTCATGAAATTAAAGGAGAGAAAAATAACATGGCATTGAGGTGCACCCACTGGTATGTGTAACAAAACAAAACAAATTCTTCAAGGACTAAGATATTCCTTAAAAGTGTTTGTTCCCTTTGTTAAAAAAGGTGTAAAATGCTGTTTATTTAATATAAAGTAATAAATGATGCATACAGAATAAAACTTCCAGAAGCCCAGATGGGGTATGGCTGTGCTCTCTCAGAACTATGAAACAAAAACTCAGCATCTTTTGAAGGAAGACATATTAACACTTAAATATCTGCACATACATTTCCCATGCGCTTATCCACCGTTATGAGATTTAACAATAAAACACAAAATTGTAGTACAAGTGTATATAAAATTTTTTTTGTTAAGAACACAAATGATCATGCAAATTAAGATTACATGCAATAAGTACTTACAGAGACTTCAGTGAACCGAGATGATCAAATGTTCCCTGTGTAATTGTAGAAAACAGATTTCCAGAAAGATTCCTAAAAAATAAAAGTATCGTGATATGAACTCATGCTTAAGCAACTGACATTTGAAATAAAAAAAAATCCCTCCTCAATAACATTATTTTAAAATCTACAAGATACTATTATGACACTGTCATAGTTCACAAGATTGTAAGAATAGTAGTCATGTCTAATGACTAGCAGAAATCCCAGAATAAACTGTTCCCCAATACTTCTTTTTTAGCTGAAGAATTTTAAGATTGGGAACAAGGATTGAAAGCAAATACTTTGTTATTATTTAAAGCAACAACTAGCATGTGTTAAGCATACATTTCAAGAAGTTTAAAATTAACTTCCTTGTTCACAGTGACTTGATGTGTTGCTATTAACATGCTATAAGAAGCATGTTTGATCTAGCGGAATATTTCTCAAAAATATCCTATGTCCCACTGTCTCTACATCAGTGAAAGCACTGCTTAAGAAGCTAACAACCAGGGCAAAGAAACATTCCATAATCTTACACGTCATTTTCTTAAAACAAATGAAGAACTACAAAACAGGCAAGAAAGCCAGCAAAACACAACCACATTGATGCCATGGTACAAGGCAGGGGTATTAAAAGAGTCTATAATCCTGAAATACTTTTCTAGGGAAAATATTTTGTATGGTCTGCTACACCCACCTCCCTGCCCCGCTATACCTTCTAAGAAACTGGAAAACGGTTGCAAAGCAGACAGAGCACTGGGTAGTATGGTTTTGTTTGCCCTCACTGCCTTTTTTTAAAGCTTTCTACTGAGTAACAAACCACAATTGTAGCCACACTGCACTTCTTTCAAGCTCACACTTAAAACAAACTACTCCCATTGAAACAAAGAATGTCAACTTATGTAAGACTAAAACTTAAGAAGTTAATTATATACAACAAATTATACTTACAATCTAACAAGATTTACAAGTCCTCTAAATGTATCTGCATTCAGGCAGCCTATTCTGTTATTAGTTAAGTCTCTATAAATAGGAAAAAGCAAGAATCAGAACAAACTGTTTTATTTTCAAACGACATACAATCTGCAAACAGAAGCATTTCAATCAAAATTCATGAGTAACAGTTTGCACCATACATGCATTTAGTCTTCTTCAGCAAAACCCTAAAGGTACTGCTATATGAGTGCACACACGTGCACGTAGTGTCCTTATTCCATTTCTAAAGTAATAATAATTTGCCCACATACAGTTAAATAAGCCTAGCCTTACCAGTAAAACCCCTTAGAAGAGGCCTGGCTTACATCATTACAAAGTAAATTTTTGTATTTGTACAGCATATTCATCACATGCAGTACATCAATTTTTGACATGCCAGAGAAACCTATACCTAGTGCGTTTTACAGGACCACTCCTATATTTATACTTAAATATTTAAATATTATATATTTTACAATGTAGGTCTTAAAGTGAATTGCCAAAAATTCTTATAGGAATAAAAATTAAGCTTGTAAGAAGTAATAGTCCAGAACTGGTCCTTCAGCTTTATTTTTAAGGATTTCAAAAGTTCAGTTACCAACAAAATTTCCTTGTAAGTGAGCCAGATCATCTGATCAGTGACAAATGAACATATATAGTACAAAAATTTAAGAAAGCTGTATGCTGATTACAGGTGTGGGTGGCAGCGAAATCACCAAGACTTAAAAGCTGTCCCAGATATTCTGAAAATCTGAAGAGTACTTCAAAATAAGAAAAAGGAAAAAAGAAAAAACACACCATCATGCTGAGGTCTTGTTTTTTAACTTTTACCTGGGACAAAATTTTTACAGCCAAGGTATAAATAAAAAAAAGTGTTAATGGGCACAACCTTTAATAAACAGCACTGTAACTTTGTAACCTCAGTGTAGTATTAATAGCAATGGACTCCGTGTTCCACTACGACCTTTGGAAAAAAAAAAATCGTAAGGAGTTTAACATTTAACAAAGCAGGACTTGATGACAGCAAAGCTGTGAATGAACGTTCATCCAGTGATGTTTCAAGTCATCAAAATATAAAAAGGGAGGAATAATACAAGTGACTGTCAGTAAGAAGAAGTGAGACTGCCAAGCCACAAGCAGTGGATATTCGTCAGTCATAAGACTGAAAGCAGACTTTGTTTTATAACTATATACATGTGCGTGTGTATAAATTTAGACAGCACATACATGCTAAACTTCTAATATATAATAGCTTTGCTATCTAAATTTCCAGAACCTAAGACTTACTCTACTCTCAGAGCTTTTTCAGGATTTTGTTTAAACTGACTAGCTAGATACACTACTTACAGTCTTTTCAGAGATGAAAGCCCCAGAAAAGCTCCTGAATCTATTGTACTAATAAGGTTGTTCTTAAGGTCTCTGTGGAGAAAAATTAAGACATTACATTTATCATAAGTTACACTCTAAAAAAGATACATGCATGAATATACACTTGACTTGTCAACTTGTTTGAAAATTGCCCCAAAACCCTATACAACACGTTTCTAGTTTCTCTAACATATATCTTTCAAAATATGAAAAAAATTTGAAAGAGGAATATGAACAGCATATATATTCCTTTAAATATTCAGTTCCTAACACATGAAAGAGTATGGAGTCAAAGATACTTTGCCACAGTGTTAGAATNTATACAACATGTTTCTAGTTTCTCTAACATATATCTTTCAAAATATGAAAAAAATTTGAAAGAGGAATATGAACAGCATATATATTCCTTTAAATATTCAGTTCCTAACACATGAAAGAGTATGGAGTCAAAGATACTTTGCCACAGTGTTAGAATAGATTACAGCTGCTCAGGGTGTAACATTTGCTCATTACACACTACAATACTGTTTAGCACAGTGTTGTCTTCTTCAGCCTACCCAATTTTAAATACCTTGCTAGTGCCCAACATCTGCCAAAAGCAGCAAAACAAGATCCTAAAAATACACCAAAGACACAACATTGAAAGTTTCCACTAAGGTTACTGGCACAAAAGCAAACCCCTGGCACAGAAACCCAAATAAAGTTGCTGGAAAAACTCAGAGCACAGATTTTTAAATCTTAAGTTTCCAGAAGAGAAGATTGTAAGGAGAAATATAAAGTAACCATGTCATTAAACTGCTTTATTAATTATACAAGTGATATAGGAGTTTTAACTCCTAACTCAAGGTATTTTGCAGATACAGCTTAATTTGAAAGGTTACAGAAAGCACCTGCCAGCATCTACACACTTTCGAACAAACTTTCTCACTGCACAAATGCTAAAATTATTTCCACCTCCTTATTCATCCAAGATTTTTACTATACTGTTATCTGAAACTTCACAGGCACATTTTACTACAAGAAAAATTTCTCAATCCTTGATAATACGTGAGAATTCTGCATTTGAAAAGAAAACTAGTAATTTCAATTAAAAGCAATGTTTTAGTAAGCAAGGGTACAAAAACCACCTAAACCTACCACAACATAAATAATTCTGCCTGAAAGAGAAGAGTACAAGAGGATTACATCTACCATCACGCAGATATGCATGAATGAAAACAAACTCATCCCAAGATTTCACAACAGAATTTCCTGCAGCCAGATTAACAAATCATGGTACAACAGACAGTGTTGTGACACATAAATCACACTTAAATGCTATACCTAAAAAGAATTTTAATTACTTGAAATACTTCAAGTTTACCTTGCAGTACAACAAATGAATTTTCAATAAAACTACAACATATACACACTTATCTCAACTTGTATTTTGTTGCCCCGTATGGTGGCAAGGACTGCCAATGACTTCCAAAGCAGCATCAGGAGCATGAAGAACTGTGATGTTTTTAAGCCCCTTTCGGCAGATTTATAAGCCCAGTACCAAGACCATGACAAATCTGAGAATGCTAAATGTCATTTATCACTTATTTACCATCAGTCTTTGGGGCAGGGAAGAAAAGTGATACTTACTGTTCATGTTTTAAATTTCAGTTTAAAATCACGTAATTACCACTTAAAATCTTACTGTGGAAAACACTCAGGAAGGAAAACCTCCACAACATGCCTTGGAAATCCACTAGTCTAGATTACCAGTGATCTTTAATTTCATTATTTAAATTCATAATGTACTCCCTGATACATCTCTTTCTTAAATCCATTGCTTCAATGGAAAAAAAATATTTTTAAAATTAAAAGCAAGAGTTTTACTACTTCCACAACCTGTTTATATATTTTGTCAGATTAGTTGATAAAAATTGTCTATCCTTTATGTAATATTTTGCTTTTTTCCCTTCCCCTTAGCAGGTCTTAATACCAGTTCCAGAAGGTTAATTACACTAGAATGAATAAAATCTTTTTAAAAAATAAATGCCAACAATTTTCATGTTTCCGTAAAATTCTTTCAATGTATATTTTGTAAATAAGACAGCAAAGCCTTAATGAACAACCACACTAAAGTAATTTTTAAAAAACATCCTGAACGCCCAAAGCGTTAGCATTTTCTCAACCTGCAACCACAACAGTTGGGGAGTCTCTGTTTGGGGGTTCCGCCCCCACCTCCTGGTAGCAGTCATTAGTAAGCAGTAGCTACATATTCATCTATCAGAAAAGTACTAGCACATGAAAACTGTGAAATAAGAGAGATTTAAAGATCTCAAAATTAACACAGTGCTGACATGTCTGGAAGCTCTTTAGAAACAGCAGGTGTTGATACACAGGCTAGCGCAACTGCCAGGACTCCAGGATCTAGGGCAGTTTCTAAACTAAGAAACCACAGTTGTGGTTAAACCAACAGAATGACAGAATTCTCATATAAAAGGGACATGGGGGAGTCAATCTAATTAGAAAGTTGTGTTTGGCTTTAAAGTTTTTGTTGCCTTTAACACTTATAAATGCATTTATACAAACTACTGAGTTTTAGCAATAGGAATTTAATCATCTGAGCCGCTGATTTTAATCATTTTTCTTTGGCAAAGCCCAAACAACAGGATATACTTAAGAGATATTTATTTGTCCAGATAAAAGATAATCTGTCCAAAAGAAATCCATTAGCAGAGGGTTTCAGTCAGGGTAGTATTACAACTTCTCCAAGCTCTAGCTCATCGGTACATCTTTTATCTTACAGTAACTACATTTTTCATGTAGCAATTAAAAATACTGCTACAAAAAAATACCCCTCAAGCCAGGCAGTAGAGCAATCTTACAATGAGAACCTATATTAAAAAAATAGTCTCTTAGATCTAAGTAACACTGTAGATGACGATGCCCATGTATTTATCAGAGAAGGGGAGTAACTGAGATTAGGATAGTAGAAAAACTTAAATTTTAAGAGGTATGTTGAGGTCACGTAGTCCAACTGCTGGCTCAAAGAACAACTAAATCAGATCAACTGCCCTGCTGTGTCCAGTGAAGTCCTGCAAATCTCAAAGGATGCCGATTTCACCATCTTATCACCCAATTCTCTAAGTGTTTAACCATTCTCATCATGAAGAATTTTCTTATCTCCAATTGGAACACCCCTTTTCCAAATCCATGATTAAGTGGGCAAATAGCAACTTACCAACAAGCAAAAATACTTTAAAGAGCCTGACAACTGCACCCAATGTTATCTTGTTAAGAGAAGAAAAATATCTTAATGAAAGAATAGTTAAATTTAACTATGCAAAAAAAAACCCCTTTCATTTCATTAGAATTTAAAACAGAGTTTCAGTGGCCAGTTGTCTATGACTTAAAAGTGCACGTACACATACTTAAAAATTACTTTGGTATGAATACTTATTACTTATAGTCACTGATTTTGATTATATTAGAGTAATACAAGAATGGAAGGCAATTGGACTTCACCCATGAAAGAGGACACCATAGACAGTTCTGAGACTTAGACATTTTCGAATTGGAAATTAAAAAGTTGTTACCAAAAATCATCTCCTGACTTTTTGAAAAGTGCTTACATATGCTTTGGACATCCACTTGCATCTAAAGAAATCAACAGCAACACAGACTCACTTTGCTTTGCTTACCCCATCACATCACCTGTGACATGCACGGCTGAACTACAATAATCAAAATTTCTTGAAGACGTAATGCAAGAAAGTAAAAAATAAATCTGCTTGAGACTACCTAACTTCTGCAAACTAAACAAAGGCTAGGACCCCACAATCAATGCTTATAAATATCTAAAGGGTGGATGTCAAGAGGACGGGGTCAGACTCTTCTCAGTGGTGCCCAGCAACAGGACAAGGGGCAATGGGCACAAACTGGAACACAGGCAGTTCCACCTGAACATGAGGAGGAACTTCTTTACTGTGAGGGTGACAGAGCACTGGAACAGGCTGCCCAGGGAGGTTGTGGAGTCTCCTTCTCTGGAGATATTCAAAACCCGCCTGGATGCATTCCTGTGCAACCTGCTCTAGGCTAACCTGCTTTAGCAGGGGGATTGGACTAGATGATCTCTAGAGGTCCCTTCCAACCCCTACCATTCTATGATTCTATGACCTAGACCAGAAAACCTTTGTTTCCTTCAATTTATGTATTTCCAACAGTTCAGAATACTCCAAAGCATTCAATTTCACAGCACAGGTATTTCAGCAGGAACTAGAAGCACATTCTCCCCTGTGTCACCGCTCATCTTCTGTAAATTACCTGAGAAGCAGCTGAGGATGGCGAAAATAAATTTCTGTTAGCCTAATACTCTCAGTCTTCTCCTGAAAGAGCCACACCTAATAAAGAGATGGAGCTTCCAGGATCAAAACCAGAACTAAAGTTAGATCATAAAATATGTTTCTAAATATTCACAAATCCATTTCTCTGCTCACTAACGTTCAAACAAGAAATACTGATACTTTCCAATCACTTTTAAATACCCTAAAAAAAATAGTTCAGGTGCACCACTAGGAGAACTCAGGTCCATCTTCTCACATGCTCTGCCGCACTATCACAATATGAATTAAAATCACAAATTGTTTCTGTCTGAAAAAGTATTAGATGCTCCTATTTTTATTTAATTTTTTATTTATCTTATCAATGTATCTGTAGAATGGTGCTGTAGAAACAGGAGGAAAAAAATGAGACTGTCTACAAATAACACTCCATACCTCGTATTTTCCCTTTTCAAAGCTGTATTAGTATATCCTAAAAATACATTGGTAAACCCTTGTCATTATTTACAGTTCGATAAATATAAAATCCTTATTTTGCTATCTAAATCTCTTACTGAATTCCATGCCTGTCTCTTACTCCTTTCTCCCTCACGTACAATGAAAAATACTACTTTACAAATACATAAAGTTATCTTCCTTATCCTCACAAAAATCAACAGGAAGCATTAGCTAGCTTCCAGAGGGAAGACAGCAGTTTGCTTCTAAGTTGGTAGACTCCGAATAATGCTATACAAAGTCAAGTATCTACTAGATGAAAAAAAATCATCTGTCACAAATTTGTACAAGAAGTTACTTCAACATTTGAAGTGCAAGAAATTCATAGCAAAATATAGTATTAACAAAGTCTTTGGAGATTCAAATAAATATTTAACATCTTTATGTACAGACACTTTAATTACCACTTATGGTCGTTAAAATCTTTGACCTGCTTACTGTGATTCAGCTGTTATTTGCATTTTTTTTCCTATAAGAGTAGATGTAGACATAGCATAGTCACTCTCTACTATAATTAATAAATATTTCATCCTGCAGTAAAACAACTGTCATTTTGGTAATCTTATCACCCTGTTTACAAAATAATGCATTAGCAAATTCTACATTTTCATAAATTAACGTACATGTACAAAATTATTAACAGATCTGAAATTCCTACTTAGGGCCAGCATTTTTAATGTACTTTCCCATAGTTTTGGGGAATACAAGCAACATAAAACAATCTCTCCCTTTCAATAGTAACAGTGAAGAACTGTCAGATGGGGATGATGACGAGAGATAACATGTTTGAGCAAAACGATAACCTAAAGGATAATGATTTGCCAGCTGCAGATACCGTATCCCCAAGTTCATCTAAAGAACTGACAAAATTACAGAAACCACTTAAAAATATGCACATTTTCACTAAGATGGCCTAGAACTAAACAGGAGAAAACAAGTTCAGTGTGCTAACAGATGAATTATGAAGTTGTGAATCTCTATTTCAGTATTCAAAATATTGATTAAAATGCAATTAAAAACTATTATTATGCAGGTACATGTTCCTGACATATTAGTTTGATTTACTTTTTCTTAAAGCTTTTAGTTAAATATAGCTATATATCTAAACTATATATATATATATTCTCTCTATATATATCTAAAATATCCAAAAAACATTAAAGAGAAATGGCAAAAACATTGGCTATGAAGCATAACATCACAAGGAATGAACAAACAAGCATTAAATGCATACAGAATCTCTCCCTGGTAAACACTGAAGTTAAGTGACAATGCTACTGTCTGAATTAACCTTTTAAATGCTTACTGAATTTATTTCTTCTATCTCCATTTCATCTCTTAAATTAAAACTGGGGAAAAGAGTGTATCTACAAAGAAAGAAAACACTCGTAAGGAAACAAGGGGAAGTATGAGCAGTGAGAAAAACTAACTAAAAGTAAGAAAGAAACTGTCAAAAAAGTGCAATTTTAAAGGCATTTAAATTATCACAGTGAACATTAAGGAATATAATTCCAAACTGCTGAACATAACGTTAATGTTTAAAACAGTTACTGCAGTTTTGGGGTTTTTTTTCTCCTTTTACTATTGACTATTCATTTAAACTAAAAAACTATTTTAATTACAAGAGTATCTTCAGCCAAGGTCACAAGGGCATTTAAAGTAGTAAAGTTTACTTTTACCGTGGTTAAAAAGTTGGGGTTTTTTGTTAAATGTCTTGCACCTTACAAAAAAAAAGGTCATTAATAACTAGTGTATCCTGCTAGTTATTCTTTCCTTTATAAAGATGACACTCAGTCATTAAGAATAATTTCTTGATGTCTTAACTGGTACACCAGTGCATGTAAAGTGTGTTACGTCATTCAGATGAGACCACCACACCATCTAGAAAACTGCTATCCCAGATCACTTTAAATGCACAAAACATGATGCCCGCCTTACTGCTTTCTTTCCCTTTTCATGAAAGGAGGTACTAAAATAACCTAAAAAATCCTTACAAATGACAGAGTTAAATGGAGGAAAACTGGGTTCTTATGATTTTAAAGAAAATTAATATCTGGATTCGTAGAACATGTAAATGATCACCTCAAGCTAATTAGAGTTTCAAGTATTTCCTGTCTGAAAATTGTAACGAGTTACAACAAATAACAACTGTCAGCAGACGCCTTTATTACCTAAGCAAGGATGCCAAATGTGTAAAGATCTGGAATGCCATCACTGCTGATAACCTTGCTGCTTTGGCACAATGACTTAAAGCACATCTGTCAGTGCAGAAGACAAATCTTTCTTCTGGCATGTTGGGGTTGGAATGGTGAAAGTGTCTGAATTTATTTAGGCCAGGTGACTGGGATTGTAGCCTTCAAGTTTTAGAGGAAGAATAAAATACTCTTAATCCCCTGAAGCCAAAAGTCATTTGGAACTCTTCCTAGAGGTTGCGAGATGATTATGAAACTGGCTACTTTCCCAGTCAAATGGCCTAGAAAAATCCTTATCTCTGAAGTTTCTGCTTGCTCCCAGGTAGATCAACCTGCCAATCCTGACCTTCTACCAGCTGGAAAAAAGCTGACTGTAACAGAAGCTACAATGCTTCTTCTTATCCCATAGGTGATACATCATTTGAAAGGGAAAGGGAAAACAGGAAGCAAAACGTGTCCGACAAGTTACTCCCATTTCCACCCACCACACATTCAGTACATATAGAAGTTGTAAAGTGAGAAGTAAAACTGTTAAAATAAACGTCAACAAACTCGGAATTAATCCAGCCTCTGTTAGAGGCTCTAATGCATCTGCTTGCCCTAGAAATATACCTTACAATTTTTTGATAAAGGGTTTGACACTTCATAAGAAAATAAAGAAATAATTTTCTTTACAACATAAGTTTTCCTATTATGAGACCAACAACACAGCAAATCTAATCGTCTGAGCATTCCAGTGAACTTCCCACTGAAACTGGCCTAATTTCACTCACATGCAAGATTATCCCTTTATGGTGTTACTTGACATTCATATTCATTAAGAGAATGCTTAACTATGTTAACTCTTAAATCACATCAAAAAAACCCCAAAATAAAGTAAGAATACATCTCTTCAATAAGACATTTTGTTCTCTTAATTTTTAAAGTGAAAATAGCTTTTTAAGAAGTGCTTACAATCTTTCAAGAAGGTGTAATCCAGAGAAGGAGCCATTCTTCAACTCTGTTATTTTATTGTTACTCAGAATCCTGTAAACAAAACCAGACAAGAACAATATAAGTTTGGTAACAGAATTATGTGCTGCAGCTTACACTTTTGGTGTAAATCTTCTCGTTTAACAGCCTTTATATCAAACTACAATGCCTAGCTCATAGTCTGAGGTGTATGTACAACAGCATTGCTTCACTATTATAAGGGAGAAAAAAGATTTTCTATGTTATGTGCTCTAAGTACCATGCAAGCTTACATAATTAACATATGAAAGTACACCGTACAGGATTATCATAATAAACCACCAGAATTGGTGTAATAGAAAATGAAGTATTAACCAACCAATCTATACATTCAGTATTCTGTTCTTCCATACCCATTTTGGTTTTCAAACCCTGGCAGAGTATCACCTGTTTCTCATTTCCTCTGCTGCCACCTTCAGCCAGCCAGTCACACATGCTCGTTTCTCCCATGTTGAGCCACCTTTCCCAGCCATCCTTCAAACGTTTGTCTTTCTCCATGCAATCTTTTTAAAACATCTGCAAATAAGCTGAGTAAGCACTCCTCCACTTCTATCTATCCTTTCTACTCTTAAAGGAGCACGCATCTGCAAGTTCCCTCGTCCACAAGAACAACGAATCAGGCCCATCCAGCCCAGTACCCCATTCTGCAATCACAGCCGTCTGCAGATGCAAATTATCCTCGTTAGGAAATCCCTTAGGTTACTGGATGCTTCCTTACTTAGGACCTGCTGTCCATACAGCTACATATTTCTCTGTCACAAAAGCCTATTCTCCTTTCAAATCACGCAAAAATTTGGCATCCACAACACTCCTTATGAGAGGTTCCCCAGTACAAAGCTCCGTTCTATAAAGAACGCCTTATCTCATTTGTTCTGAACACAGGTCCTGCTAGCTTCATTTGATGCTCCCCACTTATACTGAAACAAGCAGCAATCAATCCCTACCTGCCCTCTCTTTACCACGTGTAATTATGTAGAAACCTAGATGGTCTCTTGCCAGATGGAAGATTCGTATTTCACTTAATTACTCTTCACAAGAAAGTCATTTTCTGCTGCCTTAATTTCCGAGTGCTTTCCAGCTTTATTACACTCAAAAAATTCTGAGATAAGACCACCAGAACTGAAACACTATTCAACTTGCAGACAAGTCACAAATCTACATAGCGGGATAATGATGTTCTGTTTTGTTTCCTACTGTTTTCCTAGCAATTCCTAACACCTGATCTGCCTTTACCACTTGAAGCTTTCTGGTCAGCTGAGTGCCCATCATCTTGTATCTGAAGACAGAACTGTCGTCCCCAGTACAATTTTCATTTTTTTGTAATGTGCTACTTCTGCCATTTCATTGCCCAATTGTTAGTTTCACAAACCTCTTCCAAAATTCTTCACTTTACCCTCATCCTCATTACATCAAGCAACTCAGCAAACTTCGCCAACCCCCTACTCACGGTGTTTCACAGGTCATTAAGAAATACATGGTGCGTTACAGGTCTCTACAACTCCACTCCACTAAGAAGGCTAACCATTTATTTCCACATCCACTCTCTATCCTTCAGCAAGTTCATACTGTTCATACAATAGCTGTTCATACAATGATTTTCCATTTTAGGTTGACGTACTATTTTCATCAAATGCTTTTGGCGAGGGACTGAGAGATGCCTTTTGGAAAACCATCTACGTCTCATTACATTAACTGGATCATCCTTGTAAAATGTTTTGCTGATTCTGAAGAACTCCAAAGGTTTGTGGGTAAGAGCTCCCCATTACAGGAGACATATATTTTCCAGAGCACATCTCTCTGTCTTTATCCAAGTATCCAATATATTTATTATGAATTCTACTGATTTATGCAACACAAACATTGGACTTTGAACCATGTAGCTTCCTCAAACTCCTGATGCGCTTATGCAAATCAACATTTGCCATCCCTCCAGTCCTCAAAAATCAAGTTAATTCTAAGCAAGACTTCAGACATTCATCATTTGACTTTTTCATCCCTGAGTTCTTCTAAAAGGTCTCCAGTGCACACCATCTTGCCCTGGAAATTTATTCACTTTGGCAGTTTGTTCCACAACTTCTGCTACAGTCACTTCAATTTCAGACAGGTTATCTATCAAATGCATCCTGCAGATCCAACATGTCTGTGCACTTCTTCACTTACACCAATTACACCTTCAGGCTGGATAACTACTTCTGCACTTACTACTACCACTAAGAGATTTCTTTCCAGTCTACTACATCTTTCAGATGCCCTTTACAATAGCCATAAGCCAAGCACACACACACACACACACTTTCCTGCAACGCATAAAATGTACTAGATAAGCATTAGTACTTCAAAACACATAACGAATAAGATAAAAACAAAATACAGAAATACCAATTTATGAAAACAGCATAATTTTGACACAATCACATATTACGCTATGTAGTTTTCTTCTCCAGGTTTCATAAAGATTGCCTCAAGCCTCTGCGGTTTAGACAAACACAGGGTGGGGAATTTTTTGTCTCAAACCTCTGGCTTTGAGTCACTCACTCTCTCTCACATACACAGAACGAAGACAGCTGAACAAATTATTTGAAAATCTTTCAATTTCCAGTCTGACATATAGAAGGTTTGAAAATTCTTGAAATTAAATCATTCAACCGAGGCAGGAATTTTGACGCTAAAAGGAGGAGATCCCATTCCTTCTCTTCTCCTTACAGTCATACCATGTATTTCTGCAGCTCAAGTCATCCCCGGTGCCCACTGCTCCACAAGCAACTAACATTAAACTACACATTTACCCAAGGCATCTTCCAAGAGATTAATTTATGTGTCAACCACAAAAGCTTGATCAACATAGTACACTACACAATCAGCTAATCCCAATGAAGACTGATCACATGAATGGTGAAAGGATGAGGAAAAAACCAGTTAAGAGTATACCGAGAATGTGCTGTTGTACGTGCCTATAATGGATGTATCACCCACTAGAGCATCAGCTAAGAAACTTTGCTCTTGCAAAAATACAGTTCCAGAGTCAAATACATTAAGCTACCTTACAGAAAGGAAAGAAGGAAAATTGCTCCTTGGCTTCAAGTGTGATAACCTAGATGATCAAACAAATGAAACAAAGCATTCTAAAAAAATAGATGTACAAATCAAGGAAGCCAGGTACTCTTCAGAAATCTACATGTATTTCAAGGAATCCTTGCATCGAGGAAGGCCCAATATGTAACAGAAAACCAGAATACAAATTCGCAAGACTGCAAGTTTGGTAAATATAATAATAATAAATAATAATAAACCACAACTTGGAATGCCTGCAAAACTAGTAAAATTTAACTGAAGCATTAAGATCACATATTCTAAAGTCTTTGAAACTACTTTCACTTCTACTCAAAGAGAAAAAGGTTTCAACCTAAATAGTAAGTATTATTTCTAGAAAGGGTAGGTACAGGATTCATTCTGCAAAACAAATCTATTCAGAGCAAAGTATATCTTTATTTCAACAGTCTTCCTGGTTTCAGAAAGGTATGTGAGAACAAAAATAATAATATATAAAGAAATGAAAGAAGTACCTTACAAAAAACCTCATTAATACTTAATGCAAACTGAACATAAGGCATAACAGCAGCAGCAAGAAAAAACACAGACCAATTTCAGACTTAAGGATAAAATAAACAGGAAAAACATGAGGGTCAGAAAACATCCAAGTCAACAGAAGCAAGCAAGCAAACTACAGTCTTTGGTAACACAGAAATAATTAGTATTTTAGTTATAATTGACTTTATCTTAAGATTGATTTTACCTGTACTTTTTCCAGAAAAAGGAGCTATTTAAAACGGAGCAGAGACCACTTCAAAAGCAGCTATAACTGACTGAACTAAATTTAAACTAAATTAAAATTACAGTTCTGTAAAAAAAAAAATCAGTTTTCTGACACTGTCTATAAAATAATAGGCCTGAAGCAGAAGCCTTGGAATATTTGTGCACTAGGTAAATTTCTCTCTGGAGTGTGATGTACAAATTACAGTCAGCCTGACTTAGTATTTTATCTGCAGAGGCTGTTAGTTGCTCAACCATAAAGGTTTAGTACAATAAATGATAGATTTTACAACACTCCATATAACATAAGACATTTCATCACACTTAAAAATAAGTATGATCTTGAAAAAAATGCTGTTTAAAACTTGCTGTTAATATATTTAGTCTATACATTATTTGAAGTGTTAAGGGATGTGGCATAAGACGACAAAACAGGATAAAGCATTCACCTCAAAGTAGATGTTTTATAGTCACTTTCACAATTTCTGTGCATTAATGAACAGAGGACTATTATGTACCACTTAGACACAGAAAATTATTTGTGATCAATAATAATTCTAAGTTACTAGTTTAAGACCATAGTTTTTCCTAAGAGGCAACTAATTCTGAACATACGTGAGCTTTTCCATCATTAAGAAGTTTAAAGGGAAAATGGTAGAGATCTACTCATCCCCATCTTGTTTGGCTCTTCTTTAACAAGTGATTTTGCAACATGAAGGATGTACCTGGAGATTTCCTGAAGGGGTTTCCATAGCCCAATGTCATTGTTGCTCCGTATGTCTTACAGGCTCTAGTTTGTTCTGGTAGGGTTTTTTTTGTTCGTTTGTTTTAAATTATCAACAATACGTGCTTGGAAGAAATGCATTTTGCTTGTCCAACCCTTACATAAGAGAAAATAAAATTGGCACTACCACATGCAAACACACTCACAGCCATGGGAATTAATACACAAAACAGCTGAAAGTAGGTTATAGACAATGTCTCAAGTCACCTTAAAGCAACACATTTCCCTCTCCTTTGACTAAGCAAAGTGGCTGTAGAGACAAAAAGGTGATCTGAAACAACATACCTCAAGAAAACAAAAATACTGACCCTCTTCAAAAAAAGCAAAACCACTCCAGCTTTTCACCCATTCCAAGAACATTGCTGAAATGTTCCTTTGTTGACTATAGTCTGGATCTGAAAGACCTGTTTCCATTTTGCTCCATAAAGTGGCAGAAGAATTTGGCAAAACTGCAAAGAAACTCAACTCTGGCTCTAACTTATTGGCGAGACCTTTAGCAATAGATGCCTAGTTGCTAGCATGCAAAACATGCAGTCAAACCCAAAGTCTGTCCAGCAACAGATACTAAAGGTGATGTAATCATCCTTTTCTTTTTGATACAGCAGGAAAAAAATAATCAAGGCTTGATTTGTTTTTACCATTAGAACAAGGTGATAAGCACTAAGTGAAAAAACTTCACAAATTAATCCTTTCACAGGATACTATTAAAACACACACACACACATTAACACTATTACAAAATAGTCAAAATGGCCTCCAAGAAGACGGTGTAACTTTTAGCTGAATGCTGCAGTAGCTTCCAGAACATGTTTTAAGAGACTCAAAGAGAGAGCCAGGAAACAGAAAATAAATCCGATCATTTAATGATGACGGCTGTGTACTCTAAGGACTGGGAAACCAGCCACCAGTAAAAATTGGACTAAAATAACCATCTGTACAACCAAAAGAAAATTTTCTGCTGAAAGTTGTGAACATGTAAAAAGAAATACATTTTTCTAAGTTTATCTTGTAGAAGCTGTGATTTAACAAGGATATAAAACCAGTATTTTTCAGCAGTTAAGTGTTTTGCCTTCTAGTGAGTTACTGGTGTCAAAGTGAAAGAGGTAACGGACTGAGCAGAACACAATCAGTACTCACTTAAAGTAACCCTGAAATGAAAACACTCCACAAGCTATATATGAGAAACAATTATTAATCTTTCCAAAGCCCCTAACAAAAGGAGACAGTATTTTCCAATTTAAAAACATTAGAATTGAGGAAACTTAGCAATGAAACATTTGCAAAAGACAAAAATATTTCCTGTGCTATTTCATTATTATGCACATTAAACAATACTAAGCTTGTAAACTAAAACATTCAGAAGTAATGAAATTACAGAATTAGAATTCTGCCTATTTATATTGCTCCATTTTTAACTGGGAATGTGCTAACTTTATATGATGTAATGATGGAGATTTTTTCCTACACAATCCCTGCATCACTCAAGCAATGATGTTCACTTTGTGCACTGCTGTTAAAGATATTTTTTCCTTGACATTTAGTATGTAGTCACATGCTTTATTTAGTGCCTTTCTTTAAGGATAAACTGCTTTAAGGAGAGAAATTTCTAGTGAAATACCATGGCAATCACTGAAGTAGCTCAGTGAATTTTCTATGTAAAAGTACTAAATAAAAATCATCTTAGAAAAAGGACAGAAATGAGGGGCAAAACAGAACGCAAGAATGAGCACCAATGTTGCTGAAAATGATACGACTATTAAAAGAAATTCTTGTGAAATTAAGACCTTATCAACCAAACCTCTCTTTCTAGTGCTTTTCCCAGGTTGGAAAGTCTGCCTCAGAGAAAATTAAGAGCAACATGAATTTCTTCCAACACTAACTCGGAGTTGCCATTTCTAAAGCTAACCAAAAGCACTGCTAACCTAAGTCTTGTGACCATTACATTCTGGGAAGCTTCCTCCAAGTTCTCTCTCCTCACCTCTTCTTATCTGTAGCATCTGCATTAGTTTAAGAGATGATCGACTTTTTCTGTAGAATGTTCCTGTCTCACTTCCCTCCCTTCTGCTCCCTCCTGGGTTTCCTGCTTCTTATCCACCAGATGTACACTTTTTAGTATTCTGACTTGTAGTTTAGCACAAGTTTACCCTATCCTGCCCAGCTCTACACATACATGCAAGAGAGTAACTCGCTTCACAGGAAATACTGCACACACACAGATGCCTAGCCAGACTCTCCTAACTTAAGCTGTTACGGCCAATATATTCTATGTGTCATATCACACTAGTATTAATTATAGCATATCCTGTCACGCCCAGTTTCACATGTATTTACATTTCCTATCAGGTAATATATGTGCTCTCTAGAAAGTGCTTTGTCTAGACACGTTAGCAAGCACTTCCTGTCAACTGCTGGAAAACAAAGATACATTTTCACAGAAATTTACATCCTAATCTTACAGAACTCAACAGTTTTTGGATAGTTTAGCTCCCTGAACTGACTAGGCATGGAGCCAGACTAATGCTGGTACAGTAGCAAGGGGGAAAAAAAAAATCCCCAAACACTCAGAGCAAGAGACTGGGAGGCAAAGATGATTTTCGGTAACAAAGGTACAAATACACCGGCTCCAGTTCAGGCTACAGTTTTACAGGTGGCTGGATGCGGATGCAACTTCTCATACTCAGAGGGGGAGATCTTTCCCCTGCCATTGCTCCTGATCATCCTTGTGTCATTAGCAAGAAGTGGAGGGGGAGGGAGGGGGGAAAGGACCTCCCTTCTCCAGTACAGAGCTGCCAGGTCAGCTCACTGCAACCCACAGAAACTCTAATGAGCCCATCAACACACAATTTTAAGAACTGGTTTAAACTCCTGTTAACGCCAGAGGCTGTCAGCCTAAAACAACAGTTCGAGGTATTAGAATCAGTTGTTTGGCATGTCTTACAGGATGCCTTTAGAAATCTGAGAATGACTTGCAAACTCTGCCTGATACTACATTTCAAGGTAAAACCTGTAACAACACGGACTAACTAACAACAAGCTCTTCTATCTGACAGAAAAAGCCTTTATGTTCATCTCAGATGCAAATAGCACATTATGTGGACAACACCAGAAGAGTTTTCCCAGACTGTGTTATACCACTACCGTTTTCTTACACAATGCATCTTCTCCTATTGGCATTCAGTCACTAATCCTGCTTTTACTAATTGTGAGTAGCTGCTAAATTTCCAAGAACTCTTGCCGATCTCTCAGTAAGCCAGTTCACAGAATCATAGAATAGTCCGAGTTGGAAGGGATCTTTAAACGCAACCTAGTCCAACCTCCCCTGCAATGAGCGGGGACATCTTCAACTCGATCAGGTTGCTCAGGGTCCTGTCCAGCCTGACCTTGAATGTTTCCAGGGATACGACATTTACCACCCCTCTAGGCTCCTTGTTCCAGTGTCTCACCACCCTCATTGTAAAACAATTTCTTCATCATATCTGGTCTAAGTCTACTCACTTTTAGTTTAAAACCATCACCCATTGTCCTATCGCAACAGGCCCTGCTAAAGTTTGTCCATATATTTCTTATAAGCTCCCTTCAGATACTGGAAGGCTGCTATCAGGTCTCCCTGGAGCCTTCTCCAGGCTGAATAACCACAACTCTCTCTGCTCTCCCTCATAAGAGGGGTGTTCCAACCCTCTGATCATTCTTGCAGCCGTCCTCTGTGCCTGCTCCAACAGGTCCACGTCTTTCCTGTGCTGAGGGCTCCAGAGCTGGATGCAGTACTACACTCACCCTTCAGCACCTTATCTGCTCTGCCTTCATTCCCTCTGAAGCCCTTCTTATTTCTCATCTCCATAACCAACTCCACCATTCTACCAGTCTAGGCTAACCTGCTTTAGCAGGGGGGTTGGACTAGATGATCTCTAGAGGTCCCTTCCAACCCCTACCATTCTATGATTCAAAGAAACCCTTCATCCCATCTCAGTTCCTCCCCAACTCCCAGTAGTAGTGTCTGCCTTTTAATCCAACCTCCCTGCCTTTCTTCACTCCATATCTAGCCTTCCCCCCCTCTGCCTCAAAGCATCTTTTTTTCCCCTAGAATGAACTAACCTAGCAGAGAACACAGATGGCACTCTTAGACAAAGCACCTGAAGATGGTGCAGCCCACAGTCATGTACAGCTGTAATGCTGGAGAATTGCCTGGATGAATCCTAGAACACACTGTCTAGTGCAGACCCAATTGTGGAATCAATCTGCATTTATTATGTTTGGATTGTTTTGAGTTTTTCCCCCACAAAAAACCTTTTAGTTGGTCTGCCTTCCTAAAAAGGTCAACTTCCTACTCCAAAAGCGACAACTCTGCAGCCCTGCCAAAACTGGCTGACTAGCCTTGTATCAAACACACTACTGAAGCAACTATGCTGCTTTGGGACATAGCAGCTCTGCACTGTAGTGCACTGGCATGCCATTCACTCTAAGGCAGCTTGGAGATCTGTAGGACAGTACTGTACTGCATCACTGGTCATGCCCTGTGACAGTACTGAAGGAGGAGTCACAACATAGTAATGCACATAAACAGTAATTAATGAATTTGATCTGTCCCACTGTGGCACTCTAAGGGCAGCAACACATAGCAGTTTTCACTGCTGAACAGCCAAACAGTGAAATCCAAAGGTGAAAATAAAATTCTCACTCATTTTCTGTGTTAAAAAATAAAGATATTTAATAGATTACTTAAAAATTTACAAATTAATATTTAAAATCCATTAATTATCTCACTGCAGAAAGCAAAACTCACAAAACCATCCTTTAGTTATCTTAAGTTCTTAAATTTAAAACCATTTATTATTACTAATAAAAGAAATGCTCAAGTGTTTTTAATCTTCATGGATTAACTACTGGTGCAAAGAAAGTATTTAAACTGCATAGATTCAAAATTATAGACTACTATGGTGAGGATAAAGACTAAATAAGGCAGTAATGACAAATCCACGGACCTGCAACGTATCTGTCCCATGCGAAGTACACATGGGAACAATTAAATTCAGAAAAATCTAACCTTGCAGCTCCATACTTGTTTTAAATTACAAAAATAACATTTGAAACATGAACAAACTGCAAGAAAAAAAGGAACGAGAAACATGCAGCTCTTCATTCTTCATCACTGCAGCACAAATTCTAATTTCTTTACCTCTTTGTAATAACTTTTAGATTTTAATATTTTGCAGTTTTGCCAAACTGAAATAAAAACAGGAATACTACTGGTCAATAAAAGACAACAATGTAAGAAAAAAGTATTAGTTCTGAAGATGAAAATCTCTCTTCTGGAGGCTAGATACAGCATAATGCATTGAATGTTTAATAGTCATTGAAGGGCTGATAAACACACAAAGGGCACTGCTTATTTGGATCTCTTCATGGGAATAAAGGTATTCGGCAATTCTATGTTAGTATGGTGGTTCAGAGAACTAAAAAAAAATTATTTTTCCTCATTACAAAACTTATATTTGCTCTCCAGAATTTTGCAGAACTTATCTCTGTCCTCCATCCTTATTTTTAACTCAGCAGTAATCAATACATAGCGCTCATTCCAAATCTGAGCCCCAGGCTTGTAACAACTGCCTACAGTTGTATCNATTTGCTCTCCAGAATTTTGTAGAACTTATCTCTGTCCTCCATCCTTATTTTTAACTCAGCAGTAATCAATACATAGCGCTCATTCCAAATCTGAGCCCCAGGCTTGTAACAACTGCCTACAGTTGTATCTATGGTACAGAAGCCATATTTGTAATTACTCCATGTATTTAATCAAAAATACAATAATCTCACTGTGAAACGCACCTAAAAGAATTTTAAAATGCTTAAATAGAAGAATAATCTTTAAAAAAAACCCAAGCATGCATTGTTACTGTCATTATTGCACAAAGACCATTACCATTACCCACCACATAAGTTAAAGCCATTACTGCAACACTGAAAGAAACAAAAGAACACTATTCAAACTTGACTGGGTATCCCAGTGGGTACATATTAACAACATAACATGACTCTTCTGAAGTTCAATAGTTACCTAGGTAGAACAAAGTATTGCAATTCAGAAGAAAATGTTCAAATCTTGACCTCAGAATTTTCTTGCAATACTCAAGATACACATAAAAGCATATACAATCATGAGAGAATACTGTATGTATTTGATATCCTATAATAATAACCCCTCAATAATGAATCAGTGTTGGAATAGGGCATACAGCAAAGCACGAATCCAATTTTGAATGTGGATTGCTATCTTCTCAACAAGGTAAAAGATGTACACAAAATTAGATAGATGTATACTGAACAAGTCTACTAGAATACAATTTCTACTAGAATAGAAAATTTTAAAATAAGTTTTAATGGGAGTTATTAGCCCCTTCTGTCTTCAAAAAAATGTTACCACTGCCCACGTTATTAGTACTGAGCCTTACAACAGCCTGAAATAAACTATTTCAACAAAAAAGGGATTAGCTGTCAAGAGTACCTTCAAGTTAATGATGGAAATGTACTTTAAAAGAAGAGGCAAACTTCCACAGAAGACATTTACTATGCCTATACTTCCTGTTTGTGAATGTTTTGGTAAAGGACAATTTTTTCCAAACACACAATAGAGAAAGGTCCGACTAAGTAAAACAAAGGATATGAAAACAGTTTAGCGAAGCATCAGATCACGCCTCAAAAAAATAAGAGTATTAAAAAGCATAAACATAAGTCACTACATAATATCTATTTGCTTTATTTTTAAAACGTGAGAAGTCCTTTTTCTGTAAGAAGGAAAAAATTATTCATGTAACTACACGTAATTCATGTAATTACAATGTAATCATACATTGCGATACAAGTGACTCCTTGCAATATGAATGACCTTTTGCTTTAAACTTTCGGAATTTAGGAATTTGTGTTACAAATGGAAAGGCTGCACAGATATCTGGAAGGTCAAATAAGTATGCCTTTCAGCTGCTTAATGGAGGGAGTTTGGCATGACTGTATTTAGGAACTGGACAAAAACTGTGACATTTTAAGATGCTTCTCAACAGCAATCCTGTTAAGCGTATCTTTGAACTGTTCTCAACACAAATCCAGGCCCACGCTCTGGCTTGTAAATTCTAACACTTGTAAGTGCAAACACTGATACTCATATGTTCCCATCAGGATATGCGAGTAAGCAAAGTTGTTTGCAGACCAGTAAGGGTCCTGATTCAGAAACAAATCTTTACTGAATATATACGTTTTTCCTCTGTTTATTTAGATTCCTATTACTATAGGACAACTTATGTGTAACAGGTAACTTAAATTCTCAACAAATAACAAGGATTACAACTTCACAGGTTTGTCTTCAGTGGGATTACACATTCTCTTCCAAAGAACAAGGTAATGGCTAAAATCCAACAAGTTATGACATCATCATTTGAGCTTGCGTCGAAACACAACAGCAACGGACATCTTCTCAGACTTCTGTCACGAGAGTATAGTGCATTCTGTACTTAAATGTGAATCATGGCAACAGCTTCAGTACCTACTGAAACACAGAGCAGGTCAGACAAAGCACTGAGTTACGTTCACCCAGTTATGTTATCTTCACACCAAAAGATCTCATCTGGCTGGTTAAACTACAAAGGTCAAAGCCATCGATGGTGTTCATGTAGGTACGCCCTTCATTTGCATCCCAATCAGTTTCTATTATACAAAGCTACAAAAAAGTCCCTTCCTTAGCTATAACTAACCTGAATTCACCTTGGAATTTGACCTAACCGCTCGGTAAAACGCCAGCTAATTCTACCTGGATTCTAAAGGAATCTCAATTTACAGCACTGCAAGAAATCCTAAACATTACTTATTCTCCCATAGACATCTCTCTGTACTGCCTTCTGTTTCCTTTCCTTCCTCAATCATTAAACAAACTTACTTTGTCTCTTGTCAATTGAAATCAAGTTCAGATTTTTTTTCTGAATTGTAACTAAAGATTCTAGCTAATTCTGACCCAAATTACTAAGACAATAAAACGTTTTGTGGCAAACAAATGCCAAGGCATTTTGTAAATTAAGTGACCTTGTGTAACTTATCAATACCATTGTTAACCACTAACTACAATGGTGTGCAAGAATGAAAGAACCTGGCCAGCATCCTCAGATGCTACTCATTTATCCTAATTTCATTATTTCTCTTATTTTGTCACTTTTTAGAGACTTTTGTTCTCAAAAATATTTCACTGGAAAAAAAATTGTAAATGCTAAATACATAGCAGCTGATCTACTGAAAGTCTAAGAGTTTGATCAGTGATATAAGGATGGAATCAAGATTTCTAAAGTGAAAAATACTTTCCACTTCATTTAAGTCATTCCTAGCTCACTCAAAAATCAAAAAGTTACATAAAACTACATAGGTCCTTGTATTTAAAATTGGTTTGTGCAAAACAAGAGCCAATAGAAAAGGAAATCAACAGAATTAAAATGCAGCTGATCTACACAACAGTGCGCTATTTTCAGCTACTTATCTCTGCAGTGATCCACTAATCCAAAAAGCTATAATAGAACTTGTACTTATCTTAATAGAAGAATCCCACAAGAATCAAGATTCAAGATAACTCAGGGCAGTTTGACTCTAATCAGACAACCTTCCACTCTCCACTAAGTGCTGCAATTCTAAGTATCAGCTTGGAAAAAAAGGTAATTTTTGGCAAAAGATTAGATAACGATTAACCCAGCCACTACTAATCAACATGTTAGTGAAACTGCACTTGGCAACACACCTCATAATCACCAAAACTTTCTAACCAGGTTAACATGGATTCAGTAAAAACCAAAATCTCTCAGAAATATAGAAAGCCATTCCTTAAGGGTCAACAAACTTGAAAGATCCTGAACCACAACAGTTATTGTGTCCACTCTTTTAGAAAGTGCAGGAGCATTTGTTTGATAATCTTTGCCTTATATTTAAGTAAAATTTCAAAGTGCGTGGTCATGCTAATGTATCAACACAGTCACGATACTTACTACAAATAACAAAAACTATATTGTTTCTTGCAATGTCTATTAAAAAGTTTAAAAGGGCAAAATAACTGCTTTTGAAGTTATCACGAACTTCAAAGGCCACTTAAAACTGAAAGCAACTGATTAGTGTACGTAGACAGGCTCTAGATACACTCTTGACAACTTCGGAGTATGAAAATCAAGATGAAAGATGAACCATTCTTCCAAATTCTTCTGTCACTGCAATTATGAATGAAGGTCCATGCACAGCAAGGCTGCTGTATTTGATACCTCCTTGTCTTTCACAACAAGCAAAGCTGTGACTCCAAGTTTCTTTGAACCAAAAGACAGCCACAGTCAATTTCAGCATATGAACCATACTACCACCTACTTTTATAAAAATATAGTATTATCCATTAAAATTTTTAACAGTTAATCAGCTGAAAAGCATTTAAAGCTAACAGACTAAAATGAATTTGTTGACCAAACAGCCATCAGCTTCTACTTTTTGCTTTCTTTCCTAGTTCAGAAACTTGACATATAAGTATTTCTGGTCACTTCTCACAGATCATTTAGAAACATTCTTTGAACCCTTACAGATTGCCAAGTGAGAACAACTACTTTAGCCTTAATCACCTCCCTTTTTTTGGCTTTCCTTCTTCTTACAGGTCCAGATCCATGCACCTGCCGCTGACTGGGTCCACACCTCACCAAGACTTCCTGAATGAAGCTCTTCCTTGGTGCTTCAGTGCTGTCAAAGCTCACAAAAGCAGCGCTCAGATTGTTGTTCTCATGACACAACTATATACGTTCTGTGCTTGTTAAACTCTGATTACTGGTAGATCTTTCAAACCCGTGGTTTCCAGTTAAGTAGATAATATCTTAAGCTAGACCCTATAATTCAGTTTCTTTCCATCGATTTTCTTGCATAATACTTGTTTGCACTTCAGGCTTCCCACAGTAGCACAGGGACTTTAAGGTTCTCTAAAGAAAGGACAGAGTTCCACTTCTAGGGCCATCCACCCATGAAAGCCAGTGCTGCTGATGTCGCTGCCCATGGATGGGGGACTGGATTCAATGATCTTTAAAGGTCCCCTCCAACCCAAACCATTCTACGATTCTATGAATTTATGCCCTCGAGTGACCAGTTAATGTCTCAGGAAGAAAAACAACTTGCAAATCCTTTCTCTACATATGCACACTCATGTCTAAATAAATAGCAACATATTTCTTACTTTGGAATAAGCTGCCCATCCTGTTTGAAACTTGTTATTCAAATGGATGAGCTAGGATTGCCTCCACATAAGAGCACGCCTACTGCTATGTGGAAGTAAACTGATCTTTTTTCTAAAGAAGAAACAAAATAAATCAGTTTGGCTGGTTTTATCATGAGCTGCAGTGACCAAGTTGCTGTTTGCTAACTTGAAACTTCAGGCCCACCTAGCCTACCACACACCGAGTGGCTCACACCTTCCGTTAGCGCTTGGTTTTAAAACTACCTCAAAGCACTGTACTCTGAAGCTGAGTTTCTCCTGAGATCAAAATAATAAATTTAGGGAAGTTTATTAAAACTAATTCCACAATTTTTTTTTTTTTTAAGGAACACCAAAGCTTTCTGACCAGCCTGAACCCTTTGGTGGGGAGCAGCCCCGAGAGGGAAGAAGGCGCAGGGAGCGGGGATGCTGCTCCGCCGGGGGGTGGGGGGGGCGGCCCCACGCAGCCCCATCGCGCAGCCCCCCGTCCCGCCAGGGAGTAACGGGACACTGTCCCCTCCCTTAAAATCACCATCCCGGGAAATTAAGGGAAAACACGAAAAGCGCAGCCAAAAAAAAAAAACCAAGCCCAAGCCCGCTCCTGGGGCTTTCCTCGGCAGCAGAGGGGGTCAAGTGCGCCCGCCCCGCCTGACCCCATTTTACCTCAGGCCGGCGCTTCTCCCCCCCACCCCGTCCACGTCGCACCGATGCCCCCCACCCGGGGACGGTACTCACAGGGTGACCGTCCGGTTAGGCAGCGCCTCGGGAGGCAGGACCTGAGTGAGCTCCAGGTTGCTGCAAACTACCTTCACCTCCACCGGGCCGCCCGCCGCCGCTTTGCCGGCGCTCCTGGGGCGACCGTCGTACTTACAGCCCGGGGGCAGCGCGGCGCCGCCACCCCCCAGCGCCGTCAGGAGCAGGAGCGCGGGCAGGAGCCCCACCGGGCGGCGTCGGCGGCGCGGTGGGCGGCAGAGAGCGCGGCGGCCCGGGGGCAGCATGGCGGGGCTGCGCAGGGCCCCGCTCCGCTCCTCCCGCAGGCGGCGGGGACAGACGGGGTCGGCTGGGAAAGGAGCGAGCCGGGGGGCGGGGGCCCGCGGTTCGCCCTGGCCTAGCTCCGCGGGGGCGGCGCCGGGCGCGGCGCTGCCGCCATGTGGTGCCGCGGAG
>VZSC01013943.1:904297-915165 GCA_013398225.1 Steatornis caripensis
CCCGCCTCTGGCTGCGCTGGGGCTGGCCTCGGCCCCGCCGCTCCCCGCAGCGGTGGCACTGCGAGCTGCCGGGGCCTTCTTGCCCCGGCTTCCTCCAGCGGGAGCGCTTTGCGTCGGCTGTTGCCTGTGCCCCGGTCCTCGAAGGCCGGTGTCTGTAGGCCTGCCGTCGTTCTGTAGAGCTGGGGGTCCCTGGGATGCACGGTGGGCCCTGTTCCCCTCGCAGAACAGGGTGGAGCGGTTTGGATTCCCTCTCCTCTGCTTCCATGCCTCACCTCCTGCCCCCAGCTCACATCCATTTGTGCTTCATGGAGGAAGGATAATCTGCCTAGTTTCTACATGGCTTTCAGTACTCTTAACACCCAGTTTCTTCTGCTTGCAAAATGTTTGTCCTCAAATCATCCCTGTAAAATGAGGTAATCCTGTTACACCTGCTCCACAGCCAAAAAGCCAAAGGATGGAAAAAGTTATTTCAATATCATCAATCTCAAACATAAAGAAAACCAACCCACCTACCTACAATGTGTCTTTTCATTACACGCTTGGGACTGCCTTTCCAGCTGTAGTTAAGTCACGTTCTCACGTTTCTCTGTGGCCAGGGACAGCCAGGCACAAATGCTTTTGTGCCAGTGACAGCTGAAGTTCTCAATACCTTCTTTGCCTCTGGTAGGTGAGAGGATAATAAAATAGGTGTTACCTAACTTGCATTCAAATTACAAGAACTGGCTGCACCTACTTTAAAAATACTAAGAGAGACTTTGCAGAACCCATAGGAAGTTCTGGTTCCTAACCAAGAATTCATAATGCTGCATCCTTACAGAAAAGCACTGGCAAGTACCACCCTGCAAAATACCTGTGATTACACAGAAATGCAATTTTAGGCATTGGCAATAACAGCTGCCAACATGAGTCTTGCAAAGTCTTTAATCTAATAATGCTGAACACTCAGGTTATGACCCAGTTTTAAAAGGTCACCTAACAAGAGATACAGGCAAACAATAGGAATTGTGGACTGGGGCAAGTGGAACAAGATTACAGTAATAACATCACAATTACCTGGGCATGTTGTAGATACCCTTTACTCACCATCGTGTTTTCTCTCCTTGACTGTATGGCCTCTTGCAAATGAAGATGGAACCTGTGCCAAGTACTGGAATTGTTGACCAGAGTACAAAGAAGACACGGGTCCTTGAATTTTAATATTAGGTTTGCGTCACTGAGTCACTCAGCAGGACCAACCTGATCTAGGTAAGATGTGAGAACACTATTACACTTGAGCTAAATTAGGTCAGGACACAAAACACAAAGTTGACAACTCCTTTGTGCTCTTATGCCGTTGTTGTGCCAACTGCAAGAGAAGAGAGATCCAATTAGCATAAAACTCACCTGTGTAAAGTTAATTCTTCCATTTGGGGCTTTGTTTTAAACAAATTCAAACTGCAGGGTGAATTTCATCAGTGCTTTGTATCTTGGAGCCCCATCGTTTTTGATCTGGCACCAGTAGTTTTAAAGCTGGTTTGACTATATCAAACCACAGCCCAAGATACTTTTTCCCTCAGAAGTAATGCTGGGTTGAACAGTTCTTTCCTTTTGATACTCTCTTCCCATAACCTTCAGCTATGTCAATAACATGATCCAATTCACCGCACAGCTACGTAAAAAGTTTATGCTGTGTTAGGGATCAATATGGAGATAGGGCATACAGCTGCCTCTTCTGGCAGAGGAGCCAGTTTATGCCGGTTTAAACCACTGATCCCACCAGAATTTTGGCTTGGCATCACCACAGTTTCAGCACAGCTAATCAAGATTGTACTGCAGTGCTACTGAGGGGAGCATTCCCATATTTTTCTGAAGCTACTTGCTCTTCTCCCTTGTCTTGCATCTGAGGCAATGCATATGTTTTGACCCCATTAGTCTCTAGTTGTATCAGATCGATGATCCACATGGTCACTTTATCTAAAGATGGTGATGAAAGTGGTGAACTGTTGCTTCCGGCAGCTGTAATCACAGACCATCTTAGCTCTCAATTTTCCCATAATCTTGGAGAGACGTATTTCTAGCCACTGCTTTTCATCTTAATGCCATGTCCAATTCCATTCCTTCTAATTTATAGATTCAAGTGTGTTACTTACCCTTGCTGTTTCCAAACTATCTGCTCTGTTCTTTCCACTCCAGTGAGACCACCCCTACTAAGACTTCTAACTATGGTTCCCAGTTGCAAAGCTTCTACAATTTTAAGTTATGCCTCTGTTTAAACTGCCACTATTGAAACCTTGAAGTGTTGTTCTCTGTTGATTTATATTCTCTTAGTTTGTCTGCTTCAGCAGTGAATCTAATTCCAGGGCATATTGTTTCTCACCTGTTTTCAAAATACTTGAAGCCTTCAAGAAAAAGGCTCATCTTGAAGGCTTGTGCTTTTACTCTCATCTTTCCTCTTTCACGCAAATTACTGCAACTTCCATTCTGTGCCAAATATTTGAAAACGTATTTTCTTACGTTGACTCAGGAAAGCTCTTAATCCAAAACATACGTCCCACAGGAGTTACTTAACAAATTTCATGTGTGGTTTTTTTTGACTGTGGTACACCTTTGTCAAGTTTATTAGATCACTACCTTTATGGTAGTTGTAGTGATCTAAGGAATAAGGATAAAGCTACACTGTACATCTGCTTCAAAAACCAGAAAGTCCTGTTCCTTCTAGATTTCCAACAACCCCTCTACCTTAGGTTACATGCCCTTGCTCTTGCTCCACCTGTGATAGTCATCTGATTGTTCAGTAAACCGATTCAACTCAACAACTAAGCTAACCTTTTTTTGAGTTTAGTTTTCTGCCAGGTTATTGAGTTGAATCAACTCAGGGAATGGTTAAAAAAGTGGCAGAGCTGGAGGAAGTCGAGGGCACTAGAGAAGGGAGTGGAACCTCCCACCTGGGCAGGAAAGTAAGCCATCCTGTGTAACTTCAAGGAAGACAAGATTTGTAGGAGGAGGCAATATCTTTTATTACAGCAGCTGATCTAGCTGCAAAAAAAGGGAACAAGCTGTTCCCAAAATTTAGTGGCTATAGCTGGGGTAGAAGCTACTCTAAAATATTACCTCTTTCTGCAATTTCTGCTTCTTTTCCTGAGTTGAAAAAAAACCCAACCAAATTCTCTGTCAGTGTTGGCAATCTTATTGGTGCTGGTAATGCTTTACCTGAGCTAAGGCATGTAACTTGAACTTTTTTGAATGCACTTTGCTTCCAGATTGCAAACAAGTATACTTTGTCCTTGTCTGTCGTTTCCCTTCCCTTCATAAAATTTGCCACATTCAATTTTGAAAATTATTTTTTCCTCTCTCCTTTCTAGTCTACTAATTACTACCTTCTTGTATCCAAGATATTAAGAAGAAGGGTGTGGGAAAGAGGGGAAGGCAAAGAAATTTTTATCAGTGTTTATGTGTAAACAAAAGTAGTTTTGGGAGCACTTCAAATCCTTCTTATGTCCTCAGGACAGAGGGATAAATAGGAGCTTTTAAGTGATTTTTGTCTTTCATTTTGGTTCTTTTCTTTGCTTACTCCTGTCCTTTGCTTTTATCAGTTCAGGTTTCACATCCCTGCACATTTTGTGCTATCATCACCTTTACTGAAAATGATTGCTCGCTAATTCTCCTCTCAAGGGATTCCCGTACTGCCACTACCTTCATATTTTCTCTTTTTTTTTTTTTCCTCACTGCCACAGAGTCTTCTACCTACCACATTTCATCTCTTCTCTTAATGGATTGGGACATCATCAGTTATGTTTTGTTTACCACAGCAATTGTCAAGGAAGAGGAAGCATTTTGTTGCCCTCAGCTATGTTTGCAGTACTGTGGTTATTCCAAGTACAGGGAGGTGATGATAGCTGCTGGCACTTGCTGGCTTGCTGTTGGTTACCACTAAATCCAAGCAGGCTTAGCGTCAGCTTTCTACAAGAACTAATTCTTGCACAGCTGCAGGTTGTAGTATTATATCCCTGCCTCTGTCAGACAGTTCACTGAGTTATCCCAAGCTCTGCTGTTGCTTGTGACAAACACACAGGTATTCTGTGATGCTTGACTGAGGTTTGTCCTGTTGGACATCCTCCATTTGTTCTCCGACAAAGAGACATTCTCTGCAAGCCCCTCTCCCCAGTCTACTGCAGTTAAGGGTCAGAGATCTTCAGTGTTGGTAGTTTAATCGGGGAAAACACAGGTTTTAGACTCAGTTGGGAGTCTGAGGAGAAACACTATTTCCGTTTACCTGGTTGTTCCTTTAAGTAGATGTATTTCAAGAACGCTTTGGCAGAGTACCAAACATTAGTTGGCTTAGTTTGAATACTTCTTCTGGAAAACTTTTTGGAAATGCTTAAAAGGAGAATGCTCTCAAAGCTGTTTATTCAGAAGTCTCTGGATTTGGTTATCAATAAATCCCAAATTAAACCAGAATTCTACACTGAAATCCTATGTATTAAAACTTGAAATATCACCAGATACACTTCTGCAGAAAGAACAGTCAGGCCCGGAAGATTTTTGTGCTTTATTTTAATTTTTTTCTTTGCCTTGAGTGAAGGAAAACACACCCATACTTTGTGGATTCAGCAGACTCATACAGGGATCTCACTCCTCTTCTGCTGTTCTAGTCTATAATTGTAGATGGATCACTGAGTTTGAAATATAGTACCAGCACTAAATTTTAGAAAACAATCTATGTACCTCAAAAATGGGTAAAATAAGTTGTGCAAGGTTTCTTTTTGACATGCAATTCCATACCCACTTTTTCAATGTTTGGCCTCCAATTTAATTGTTTCATAGTTTTGAAACCTCCTAGCTTTCTATATATCTGTCGTGAATATTCAATGAAATAAAAATAAAGCTATAGAAATATGTATTTGCATGGAAGAGAAAGAGGTAAATATAGTTTTCAAACAACCTTCCATTAAAAATTTTGCTAAAATACTTAACTGTCGTTTCACCCCCTTTAGAAAAGATTGTCACCAGTTAGGTACATGGCTCAGCATTAATAAGCTTACAGGCTTCCAAGAAATAATCTACAGTAAAAGTAAAAATGGAAATAAAATAGTTTTCCTTCTACTCCTTGTTATACTTTGTTAAATACTTTTATAGGTGTTATAATGTAAGTAGGTGCCAAACACACAGAGTTGTGGGGAAAAATTAGTAGGGAAAAGAAAAGCTGAACTACTTCATTACTAACACATCAGTGCTTATGGCTGAAAAGAAGGCAATGGTATTCCAAGGTGGTAGTGATTTTGTCTAGCCAGACAGATGAGGATTTGCACTGTTGTGTGAACAATGCATATGAAAGAAAAGCTGTCTGATGCTTAAGCAATTCAAATGGTTCAGAAGTTAAACTTCCTTAACATGAATACTTTGAAGAATTTCCTTCACTCCCAAATCTTATCACCTTAGATTTTACAGAACATTAACTTTAGAAAAGTCCCAATTTTATTGGCTGCGTAATGGTGCCTGAAGCAAGAGATCCTCTTTCTCTTCCCTGCACAGTACCTCGAACTCAGGCAGAAAATTCAGAAGGAAAAATAGAAGGGAGAAGGCTAATGTGATACTTGAAGAAAATAAAAAAAGGCTACACTGGCCAGAGGCAAGTGGCAGCTGAGTCCCATACTGACGTGGGACTGTAGCTCAGATGATATCCTACAGGACTGAGCCGGGCCTGGGCGACAGTCAAAAAACCAAAAGGGGAGCATAAGAAACACATCTGGGCTCAGAGGTATACCCGCAGCCAGTGGAGCAGGAGTTACAGACATGCTGATGACAAGTAACATGTTGCCTTGGGACAGAGGCCGGGGTCCTTGCTTTCAAGTAACCAGAGTGAACCTACACCCTATATGGCACAAAGACACATGGCACAGCCTGTACGATGCAGAGATGCAAAAAAAATCAGTAAGTGGATAGGAGTAGCAGTGTGTCTTACCGTGGTACTCCTTCTGAACTCAAACCCATACCTTTCGGCAGGTGGAGCCACAGCAGTAGGTTATAGCATGCCTGTCTGGTTGCAGAGCTAACACTCCTGTTATTAGAGAAGTGATCTTTGTGACACCCTCAATTACTCCATAAAAGCGTGGTCTGAACAATCTGCAGTAATACTCATACTGCTCTTTTCTCCCCGTACGTTTTATCCATAGGATTACTTTTAGTTCTGATAAGCAACCACAAGCCATAAACAATGAAGGAATAGGAAGCATAATAATAAATAGCAATTAATACATCATTATTGGTTTGCTTCTCAAGGCACAAGGAAACGGGGAAAACAATGTATTTTGATGTCAACATCAGCAAAATGTTTGGATCCTACTTTTTGGGTACTTAATCATCCTGACATCTAGGCACTTTCCTGTGAGTTTCGGCAGTGAAACTATCCAGGGAAAGCTTTTTTTTCAAGCAGGCCCTACAGACTACTTTTTTTTTGTTGTTGTTTTCAAAACAGTGTGATTTTATCTTGATAAACACAGTGTGGCAAATGTATTCCACATTGTGTTTTGTGCTTCCTAGACATTTTTTCAATTGAGATTTAAGTGTTTGTTTTAAACTTCATTAAACAGTTATTATATATTAAACAAATTGCAACCACATACTGAAACATATTTGCAGAGTATTATGGCTATGCAATAGGTCTATATCAATTTCACTTTTATGAATCTATTATATAACTTTTAATCTTGATGAATGTTTAATAATCAATATTCAAATAACATACATTAACTGTCCCATTAAATCCAAATTGATTGTTGCTCAGGGAGCATTCATTTAAAAGGTTACCTATTCTCCTGGCAGATCTGATCTTTGTTTCATATTTTTCCATTAAAATTAGAATTAGAGCAAATTTTTTCATTTAGAATATAGTTACTAGGTGCTCTAAGTATCTGCTAATCACATTCTGCCAAGCTCCTCTGCTAATAACAATATTAGAGATTCTCTCCCATTTTCTTCCAGTGTAATTAGCATTACCTGGAGATAATAAAATATCTCATATTTGTTTAGGAAAAGTAATCCCTGTTGACTGAAGGACCTGACATTCAGCAGTTCATTATAATGCGTGAGGCAAAATTTGGCCATGGGATTTGCATATTTTGAGTTTACAAAATGAACAACTCTCCGGAAAGAATGAAAGATTGAAAATCTTTAAAATATTTTTCTTCTTTAAATGAAAGAGGATCACCATAGAATTGATCTAAAAGTGCCTGTATCCTTTAAAGTCCTCTGCTTAACAAATGTGAGAGGCTGCAATAATGCTGGATTTAGACTTTGAATTCTGTGTTTGATGAAGAGCACACAGCAGTGAGCAACAACTGACATCACAGTGTTTTGATCTGAGAACTAAGATGTTCCATTGGAGAAAGAGACAAGATTCCTTTAAATTAATGCCAGAAGAAACTGTTGAATCACATAAGTCTAACTTGTACTATAAGAAGCCATGAAAATCCCATATTGACCTCTGTAAATTGTATCTGATTCAAGCTGTCTAGAAAGATATTTCTGAGAACATCCAAAGCTAGAGAATTCATTGCTTCTTTTAGTAGTCTACTCCCAATGACTGTTCACCTTCAGTTTTAAAAATAAACACACCAGTCTGAACTTTTCTGCCTTTAGTTATGCTATTTTTAAAAGCTACTATAAAGGCATTATTCATCACCCTGTATCTAATTCTCATGATTGTATCCATACACCCTAATCATATCATCTCTCAGTCTTATTAAAGCCAATCACTGTCATATAGAAGTCTTCCCAGCCCTTATGTGGATCTTCACTCTCTCCAGTTTTTCAACACCCCTAAAAAATGCAGTCGCTAAAACTGTATACAGTATTCCAATACTAGTCTCATCAATGCCATATAACTTCTTTGTTCCTACTTATTATTATTTCCAATGATTGTGTTTTGGTTTTCTGCCACTGCATGTTGAGAATCAGCATTCAGGAGCCCACTGAACAGTCTATTCTTTTGTAGATCTACCTTGAGTTTTTTTCCTATCTAGATACCATGCTGAGATATATCTGTGTATGTGGCAATATGAAGATGCATGTAAGTTTTTAAATATAAACATTACAGCAGGCCGTTCCACGTATTGCATATTAGTTTGCATTAAATACTCCATGTTTCTGAAATAAAACTTTTGGTGTTCTAATGAGAGACTTATTGCATTGATGGTATAATAACATCTAACATCCAAACCACAAGCACAGCAAAGCAGTATGCTGTCTCTTCTTCCCAAAACAATTCCCACGGAAACCTACAATTTTCAGATTAGAATCATAGTGTATTTTACATTCGAAGGGACCTCTTTACATCATCTAGTTCAGCTCCAGCTCTGCGTAGGGCCAACTTCTATGTTAGAGCAGGTCGCTCTGGGCCTTACCTAGTTCTCTACAAGTTTTTTATCCAAGTTTTATGCAAGTTACCATGCTACAATCTTAAAGAATCAGTATTATTATCCTGTACTTATTGTACCTCACTGTCATGCGGCATTATTTATTTCCAGAATTGAAGTGAAAATGTTGCATAGAACCAGAACTGACTCTCTCATGAGACACACTAGAAACATCTCAGTGTAAAGAATCTTTAAATGTATTATTTATTGAAGGCTTAACGTGATGAACATGTATCCTAATTGTTAACATATAGCACTGATTTCTTTTAAACCAGAATGCCATTTCATATGGTGTTATAGCACTCAGAGAAATCATATCTATGAAGTTACCTCAATCATCAAATTTTGTTGTGAAGAAAGAATGAGCTCAAATATATTTAAGAGGTGTACTTAAAAAAATGACAAATGTTAATTTATAATTTTTCCCTGTTGGTCAATTCAATCCTGTGTTGACTTTTGCTATACTTTTCCAGATTAGAAGTTCACACAGGTCATTATGCTTTGAATACTGGCACAACAGTAATACTGCTTCTGTTCTCTGGAATTCATTCAGCTTTACAAGGCATATTAGATTGAATATCTCTGAGTAAGAGAGGTGCTTGGCAGACTCTGCTTGGAGTCTCAGCCACAAGCTAGTTGAGCACTGAAAAAATAAAAAAGGTATCCTTCATAGATGTTGTATGACATTCTGCATGGCCACAGCAAAGAGATAAAATCAAATGTGTTGTTTTTACAAGACACAAGACTTCTGAATATGAAATATGTAGTTTTCAACTCTATTTTCGCCACTCCTGTGCAGACCTGTTAAGTTTGTCCTATAGTTACTATTTTGCAGCATCATGCAGCCGGGCTGTGTTGTTGTAAGTTTTCAATGCCATGTTGTAGTCTTTCTCACACTCTATAGCACTGCATGCCAGACATGTCAACTACCTACCTGTCACTGGCAGGCAAAGTCACAGAACAGGATGGAGGCTGGCATGGTGGTCTGCATCAGGCAAGCAGTCAAAGAATTGCTGTTAAAAAGGACATTCCTGAGGTGCAGGCTAGCATTGAGCCTCTCTGGCTAGCTTCACACTTGTTGCATAGAATCTTATTAGACTTTGAGTCTGTATCTGCTGCATAGATAAAACAGTGTTGGTGAGGAGTCTTCCTCATCTCCCTCTAGAGTCTTGATCTCTCTCCCATGAAAGCTGAATATTGTGGGAACTGACGGCAGTCACTGCCACGGAAGAGTGTAAGCCTGATAATCTTGTTCTGTCTGAGAAAATAGTGAGTGTTTAAAAAGAGTTAAATTGTGTTAGCTAAAGAAACAATGCAGACAGATTTACTACCCTTTACATTGTTTAGCTGTTTGTGACTGACCATTGAGTTTAAGGCCAAGGTCCAAAAGGTTGATGAGATTTAAGTAATAAATGTCTTCATGGATTAGTCCTCAGCTACTTAAGAACTAGATATTTTATGTTTCTCTGAACTTTTCAAACAGTGCCAATTTTCTTTGTCTTGATAGAACTCAATTTCTGTTTCTCATATAAAGCCAGAGATTATGTCATTTCTGGCTCTTGCTATCTATTTCTTACTGTACTGCCATAACACTGACTGTGTAGCTCTAGCTCTAGTTCGGCTGAAGCAGTGATCTTCAATCTAAGGTGATTCAGGATCCAAAAATACTAAGCAAACAACCGTGCCAACATTTTACTTTACTGTCCCTCTCACCCTGAAGAAATACATACTTAGGGAAAACAAGAAATACAGGCAACAAGAGAGGGTATGGTGGTGTGAGCCAAAGATGGAGGCCACTTCTCTAGCCCAGTTTAAGCAGAACTTTCTCCTTTGCCCACTCAAGTCATTTGTTGATAGAACTAGATTTTATTCATCAAGTTTTACTGTTTACTGCTTAGTTTAATGTCCATCTCAATTTCTTTGCCTCTGGAAACCAAGGAGAGGCTAAAATTATAATATGATTTAAAATTCTCTTGAATAAGTAAGAGCTGAGGAAAGAAGAAGAATTATAGGACACTAAATTTAACTTCAATACCTGACAAATAACTAGAACAATTAGTAAAGCAAGAGCAATCAGTATGTAAACAGCTTGAAGAAAATGCAGTGATAAATCGGTAACACATTTGTAAAAAGCACAAATCAAGTGAAACCAAATTAATTGGTTTCTTTGATGGAATAATGAATGTATAAAGGAAAAGTGGTAGACAGAATTTCTTAATATTAGTAAGACGCTGATACTGGTTGCACATGGCATTCTCAGAAAGAAGCTAAATAAAGTTGGATTAGATGGAACCAGCATAAAATGAATATACAGGTAAATAAATCAAACACTGAGAAGCTTTATGAGCAGTTGACCTGGAAGTTGGGAGGAGATCAGAACCAGTTTAGATGATCAAACATCTTACATAGCTTAATTTAGACATGAAGAGGTTCTGTTTGCTTTTTTAAAAAAGATCAACCCCCCCCCCCCCCCCC
>VZSC01013943.1:918638-938336 GCA_013398225.1 Steatornis caripensis
TGCATTAAACTGTCCTTATCTCAACCCACGAGGGCTGCCCCTTTCTCTGCTGATTCTCCTCCCCGTCCCGGTGGGGGGGGCGTGCAGTGAGCGAGCGGCTGCGTGGTTCTTTGTTGCCGGCTGGGCTCGAACCACGACAACATATTAGCTCAATTTCATTGTGTTTAGTCAATCTAATTGCCACTTACAATCTGGAAGAAAGCATTTCTAACGTAGCCATGATTTTATCCTCTTGTAGGGCATGTATCCAAGGTGTGCAAGACTTAAAACACCTACACTGCACTCAAAAAAAAAACCCCTAGAAAACTAACTCTTGCAGATACTAGCTGTGCTAGAGGCAATCTGCAACGCAGCTGTGGACAACCGTATGGCCGAGGCAGCACCAACGTAAGTGCAGGCTTGCCATTCAAATATTTATGTGAATCTTTAGTAGATTGCTAAGCACAATTGCTAGTACAATACAACACTGCTAACAGCACTTAAACCAGTTAGCTGAAGCTAACATCTGTAAACACACAGAGCTAATCACAATCTTCATTGTAGCATAAATTTACTGTCAGAAGGAAGAGCATCATTCCTGACTTGCTGTTGAGATTCCCTGTTTCCTTAAAGTGGCTTCTTGTTCAGTTACTGGCTTTGCCTAATTTTGCAGAGAGTGAACAAACTTAATTACATGCAATTTTCAGCTTTGGTCCACAGGGTCTAAGCCTTCTCCAACCATTAGTTTAGACTGAGAGAAAGTTCATTTGCTCACTGGGGATTCGTATGCCTTCTTCTGAAGCATCTTGTGCTGATCACTGCCTCACACAGAATACTCATGTAGGTGGATGCACTCAATCCAATCCAGTATGTCACCCTGCATGATCCAAGCTCATAAATACGTTCCAGTGAAAAAGTAATTGTGGTGAAAATCTTAAGAGATTGGGATGACCTTCTCAGGCCATGACAGCAGGCAGAGGGAGGCAAAGCTGTATGAATTAAAATTAGTTTATTCATGACACAGGAAAAAAAATAGTACTGAAAGTGTCTAAAAAGACTATAGTTTATGAAAACTTTAATTGTCTAATACTATTATGCTATACTAGATATACATTTTAACATAGATTACCTTGTTTGTATAAATACAAGCAGTGCACTAACATAGATACGCTCATCTGGATTTCACTCAGTCCTCCAATTGCAATAATGTCATTGTAAATCACTGGTCTAATTTTACCAGACTTACCCAATTTTCCCACTAGAAAAAACCTTTTGTAATCCACTACAGAATGGTGATCATGGCACTTAATTTTTGTAATACAAAGGTAGATCCTCCTACAAGTTTTTCAGTCTTCAGCAAGCTGAGTTCACCCAATGCCTATCCCCTTGCTTCTCCACACCTTACCCCACCAATCTGAAATGCAGTCAGATTTTATCTGGCACTCACCAGACAGGAAATTTAGTGTTCATCACACCATTTTGTTTTAGCTAAGAGCATAACCATATCTAATCCACTTCATGTTGAATAATCTAATCCTTTGTCATTTTGGAGCTGGGTAAAAGAGCTGTAAGTATTAGCAAATTTATATTTCTGGCTTAAAATGCCTGGGGTGCTTGAGCTGCCAATCTGTACACCTGCCTCACTTAGGTAGCATTTGTCGGTGAAAGACCCTTGTCCTCAGCATTCATGCCCTAGATAGCCTGGCAAGTCATTGTATTCATATCTTCAGAGTATGCTCCAATTTTCCTAGGCTCTTTTCTGAATAGCATATGTACTGCCAGGAGAACAATTCTTTCTTCATAAACAATGCCCATGTTGATGACTGTATTGTTTATAAAACCTCACCTGTTTTATAGTCCAGCAGTATATTATATAAATGTGAAAATAAAATGCTTATTTTAGGGTCTTAAGGATGCACAGCTGAAGACCTCCTTCCTCTCCTAAATGCAAGTGCTATTAAAATCACTTTTTCAGCAATTAAAGAGCATTAGGTAGACTCTCAGTTAAGATAAATTTACCTCAAAAATGTATTCATCACTCTCTTCAAAAGTAAAGCCCCAAAGCAAAATGCACATAGTTGGCAGCAGCTTGAGTTAAAGCTAAAATTAGCCATGCTGATTAAGTGGATTTTGCATAACCTTAACTATTAATCCTTCATATTGGTCTTCTTTTCTTTGAAAAATCTTGAAGTACCAATAACCTAAAGGTTTATAGAGTCACTTTTTAATACTACTTAGTTAAGATTTAATCCTTTGTACAATAGTTAACATTGGTACCATCTTTTAATAGCCCAAGATTCCTAACATGCCCTTACTTAACAAAACAGACATTTTAAATTCCAGGGAAATAATGGCAACACACATAGAGCAGAAGAACTTCGATGTAAAGAATTTTAAAATGTACTTACAAGAGATAAAATGGAACTAACAGAGAATTAATCTCTCAGTTTTCACCCTTTGTTTAAATCGTGTTCTTTTCATGCTTAATTCTCTCCCCTTCCATTTCCTTTAGCTCAGGTTCTTGTTTTCTAATCTAAGCTAGATTGCTTCCCATTTTACCTGGCTAAGCAATGCATAAATTACATTTTCCACTGAGACCAATAGGGAATTTGGCTCCAAGTCTCTTTTTGAAAGCGGACACTGTTTTATAGATACTTCCTCTGAAAAGGCGAGATAGTACCGAGTCTTGGATCATTCTGTTGCTGTCAGAGGGAAATTAAATTGACGCCTTTAAAAGTTGAAATCATGCTTAGCATCAGGACAAGGAGGAATGAGGTACATTGCTCTTCATGAAGTGGTGCATCATTGCAAACTTGGGACTTGTTTAGGGCTGATCCTGCTAACAGAGGGTACTGTCCCTGAATATTTATCTAACATGTTTTTCTTCAGATTTGCTTGAGGCTAAGAGTGCAAATATTGTTAGCTACCCAAGCTCAGCCGACACCTGGAAGCTCATTAGTTTACCGTAATTCCTTTGTGTGCCCTAGCCCTGCCTCAGCGTTTCGTAGCATTTGCTCATCTGCCTTTTTTTTACAAAAAGTAATCAACCTTCACATTTCGTAATAATTGGCATTTTCTGATATTTATTTTTTTGACAGCAGTAATTCAAAGAGAGTTTGACGGCCTCAGTGACCCTGCTTCCTTCACTTTAGAAATAATTCACAGAAATCTAAGAAATGAGCTTTTATAGGTAGCTGGTAATTATAATTCACACCTCTGTTTTGCCAGTCCAACAATTTAAAAAATAAATTTTAAGGCAAATTATTAATTAATTAGCACTAAACATTTTTACTAGTTTATATTAGTTATGCTTTTTTCTTCTGTGTTCAAACATTAATTCATTAATTGTTTTAAACATCAATTCGTCAGCAGGAAACTCAGAGCAGCTGACAGTTGTGTTTTGTTTATGTATTTGATCAATACATCCAGCTGAAAACTTTCAGACCATTGATCATGTCATGTTCTGCTGAGTAATTGGCTGGTAAAACTGAATATTTGGAAACTGATGACTTAGTGGTTCAAGGGTCAGTTCAGTGAGAAACTGAAGATGGCTAAACCAGAATTTCTTTTCCTCTTTGTCTTTTTCTTCAGTAGGTGGTCTTCTGGATGATCCATGATCTCATTTCCAGTCTTCATGATGTTTTTTCTCTTTATTAATGACAGATTGTTGTTCCATAGATCACCTTACTATACTGTCTCTACTGCACTGTAAAAGTACTACCAATGATATTCCAGGTGGAGAGCATAGTGACATTTATAGTTTTCTTAATGCTTTCTTTTCGTCCTTTTCTGTTATTTATGACTTCCACCTTCATAGCTGAAACTTCTCAGATGTGATCATTGTCCAAAGGGCAATTTTATCCTAGGTCACTTATTAAGTTTTAGAAAAAAAAAATTCATCCAGCTTTGTGGTCTTAAGTCATGTAACAGTTTATATTTTCTTACACCAATGGTTGTGGGTGTTTTCTTACAGAGCTTTAAGCAACACTCGTATCTGAAGACTTGGAAATTTAGCTCAGCGAACACTTAGTATAGACATCTTCTTTTCAGTGCATTATTGCCAGCCTATTCCTATTTGGTAGTTATACAGATTATCCACGCTATGTTTCTTTATGGGCCATGTGTGGAAAGAAATAGAACTTTAAGAAACAAATTAAATCATGAGATTGCAATGTTTAGAACCTTGGAATTATTTCCTCTCCTTTTGATGAAGTTCCTGTCTCACAATAAGTGCATGCAAACATTTATGTCACTAAATGATGCAGGGGGAAACTAGCAACTAGGAGAGACTCAACAGTGGTTGAAGAATCATAGAGACATAGTGCCTGAAGAAGCAAGCAGGATGAGTGAACTTACGGGAGGTTACAGGTATCAGATGCTGTGAGTGGGATAATGGCATTACTCTGTACATTTCCCCGCATTGGGCTCAAATAGCCAGTTTGTTGGCTGTTTCCAGCTTTCAAAGAAACTTTCCTTCATTTATCATAGTAATGAATGTCTACACTATATATTCACAAGCAGTTTGAGAAGAGTTTGTATTCAAGTTTTAATGATTGTTAAGAGGATAAATTTTAACGTGCTAGGTGGGCAATGACAGAGATAAACCACAATGGAAAAGCATTGCAGTTTTTTGATGCTGTCCAATGAAAAAGCTATTGTTTGCAGATAGATTTGCCATATCTGTTAAAATTCTAGTTCTACAGTCAAATACTTATCCACCCTCTTAGTAGATGTGCTCACAATTCACTTCAAAAGCAGTTATAATTATGTCTTTTATAAAATCACCTCTTTCCCTTACAGATTCACAGGAGACATTTGAATGATAAAAAGGTAATCTCTAATGCTATTACAGTGTTTGTGTTTGAATTGGTTGTATACTGAACAGAAGCCTTTAAGATTTCCTTCTCCACAGGAGCTGAGATTCTGTAATACTGACTTTAATAGGCAATCATTCAACTTTTAAACTTTTAAAATACAATGTAAATTTAGTACAGGAAACTTGCTATTGCAAAGTTATGGATTAAAAGATACATTTCAGCATCCATTCAGGGGTACATACAAGTTACTGCATACAAAATGTTCAGCAGGGCTGAGCTGGGATACGTGATTTTGAGTTTCAGGTCTTCTTTCTGACATTTTAACGTTTGACTTATAAAGCTCTGTTAGTGTCAGTTTTTGAAGGAGTGTACGAAGTTTCATATTCTGTTGACCATTTCTACAGATATGTTTTCCAGAACAAAGCAGCACTGTAAACTTACTTTCAGTATGTACATAAATGTAAAAGACAATTAAAGCTAACAGAAAACCTTCCAGCTTTCCATTTTTATAATTGTATATTGTAAAGCAAAACACCTATCTGCATGTTGTCCTAACTCTTCAGAAATGTGCTCAGTGCTAGATAATTCTGCAGTAGATGTGAGAAGGTACATTCGGTATCGTCCTCTGAAAAGGACATTTGCCTGATGAAAGATCTAAATGTTTTCCTAATCCTGATATTGATCTTTTGTATGGCTTTTGAGAAATCATTTATCTTGTCTCTAGGAACTCTGTTCTCCTGTATAGTGTCTTTTCAGGGACAGAGAAAGAATATCTGTGCATAACAACACTGAAATCTTTTGGCACTGGAATGCTTAATGTATTGTGGCAGGAAACAATTTTATGTCAGCTGATTTTTTAAGGATTGTTGGTCTTTTGACAGTATTATTTCCTACTTACTGTGTTCTTTTTCCATTGCTCCATCTGTGAACTCTTCTCATTCGGAAACCCAGCATATTCAAGAGGAACAAATTTAAAAAAAAAATCACCTTTTTTAAAATAGGGGAGACAAGAAACCAATGCCTAGAAAAAATTTAATGCTGTAAAGTATTCCATGCAAATAACCAGATATTGCCAGAAACAAAAGTTATACTAATCACAAGGTCTTCTCTTAAGAAAATATTCCCAGCTTGCTTTGTCATGCTGACATTCTCATAGAACGTTTCTAGGAGAATGAAGGTTTTGTTTAAACCTTCTCCTTGAATGGCAAAGGTATGCTTAAGGCACCAATCCAGCTGTATAACAATTGCAAGCTTTATAACCAATAGCACATGACAGAGCATGCTGAGAGATACACATCTTGGGTCTGTTCTAGGCATCAGTCCAAGACTCTGTGCTGTGTAACTGCAAGAGAAATACAGAACCTGCAGTCTTTAGTAAACCCTTAGAAATCTTATATGTAGTGTAAGTTAACAAGGAGGTGACTAATCTTGATTGGGAGAGGGAGAGTGAAAGGAAAAAATCTCAATCCCTTTTGCAATACCAATTTAACATCCTATTGCCATAATATAAGTTCAGCCATGTTGGTAGAAGACCGAGAAAATAGCTTTTAAAATATCAATTACAGTTATATGAAAACAGTAATATTGTTGGAGGAAAAAAATTAGGTACAATTCATGTGTTACATTTTCTTCTCCTTTTATTCAGATTGATTTAATCGTTTATTTTGGTGGAAGCTGAGATCTAATCCAACTTGCAATGACTTTAATGGAAGGCTTGTGTTGATTTTGTTCTTAGAGGCTGTGTCCATACAGAGTCCAAAATGGGAATCTTTTTGTATTCTACTTGTTGGAAATGTGATAGAATTTGCATTTTTCCACTGGACTCTGAGGAATTCCACACTTAAAATTAAGAAAACAGTGAATATGGAAATATGGGGTTTAAAAAGCAGAGATTATTATGACTTTTGAAAATTCTTTCTTTACTCTTGGAAACTTGCAGATCCGTTAGAACCAAGATATTTTGTCAGAATGCAGCGTTGTGATACACTTCTTATCAATAAGATATCCAGAATGCCAAAAAAAGAGAGGATTTTCTAAGTTGAGGCAAGGATAGCCAATATGTGCTGCTTAGGACACTCATCTGATCAGTGAGTAATGCACATTCTAACCTGACTCAGGCAAAGTAAGAACTGGACTCTTTTCTTGCAAATACTTCAGCTAACACCTCTAATAACCATTGCATTTATTGCTCATTGGTTTGGACCGTGTGTCTGACTGCCCTTTTCATATCAGGCTCAAATTTCTCCTGATACGGATCATGGTCTGAAACATGAGACTTTTGCAGGAAGAAAACAAGGTAGCTTTAACATCTCCAAACACTGAAGGAGCGAATAAAATTGGGACACCAATGGCACATGCATCAGCCGTATCTGTTGCCCTCTCTCTCTCACCGTATCTGTTAAGATTCATTAAAATCTAGACCCAGTATAAACTTTGAAAGAAATACGTTTTGCACAAGCTCAGTGTTGTGTAATCTGCCAAAGATTCAGTCTGCTTTGGTAACGCTTCAGCCCCTCTCAGCTTCTTTGCATTAGCCGGATTGAGCCGTTCCTGCAGAGACTGAGCAGGCTCCATGCTAGAGTTCAGAGGCCAAACAAAACTTTCTCTGCCGTTTTCCAACTGCCGCCAAAGGTTGTTTAAAAAAAAACTAACCCAGACACTAAGATCAGGAATGCAGACCAGAAGCAGAGTATAAAAATAATTTATAATCAGTGGAGCACGCTCTACTGCAGAACTTGGAACTCAACATAAAGTTACTCAGTCTTTGGCAAGGAAACAAATAACTGAAACCAATGACAAGCTGTAGTAACAGTCCACCTAAAAGGTAAGAGCTTTCTATTGCTGCAACTTCTTGCCTTGGCTTGGGCTGAGAGGAAAGTGATGTGGCTAGCAGCACCACAAGTGGACAGTTTTTAAATACGTTTAATACACTGCTATATGTATTCTGCTAAAATACTGGTAAATTACAAAATCTGCTTTTCAAAGGCTAGAAAGTAAAAGGTTACCTTTGCGTCCCCCATCCCAATCTATGTCATGTAGTCTTTTAATTACATAAACACCCGATATTTTTCTGCAGGCCTCCATGGGAATGTAAGGAACCAGAAACATTTGTGATGGCTCGGTATGTATGTTCACCCAGCCTTTGCATCCTCACATTTTTAGCTTTCCCTCCTACTGGATATTGATCACTCAACAGCCAAAAGCTTTAATACAACAACCATTACTAGGTCTATTCACCAGCCTAGTTTGAAAGAGGCAGTTAAGAGAGAGAGATACAAAGGAGTAGGATAAAAAGATAGACTTGCTTACTCATAAGCTCCACCTTTTTTGTTGCATGCTTATAAAATTCTGTAGTATTTCATCAGAAGGGGAAAATGTGTATGATTTCATCTACCCAGTGCAACTGTTCAGTTTTCTCTGTGCCAAGCTAAAACACAGGGAAAGATCTAAAGAGCTTAAATTGAATGAGATACTGTATTCATCCATGTGACTTCTTTGTTAAGTAGACAACCTCTGTGATGATAAAAAGGTCAGTGCTGCACCATTATACCTACTGTATCCTTTAATCTTTTTGTTTTATTTATGCGTTTAAATCAAGCAAGAGAGAGCTATGTTAAATAGTCATATTGATTTTTTTCTTTTGATTCTATTAGTTTAGCTTCAAGGTCAGGTACATGTTTTGTGATATTCCCAGAATAACATAATCCTGAGACATCACCATACATCTGTAATACTGTTTGGAAGACCAAAAAAATATATATAAAGCACAAGTTGTTTGAAAAATAACCTGTTTTTTTGAATTCCAAATAGGTATTTGGATTACTTTGTCAAATTAAAGTACTGCTGTACTACTTATCTCCCTTTCCAGGTGCAAGCGGTAGTGTTCACTAATATTTTGCAGGATAAAAATGAAGAGTACAATGGATAGTATTTCTTGCAAAAGGAAAAAATATTTACAGCATAATGGCATAGCACAAATCTTTTGAAAAGCAGTATCAACTACTGTCTCTCATAGTGTGCTGCTGCTTAATGGTAGATAGTTCCATATTGCTGATATAGGGAAGTGAATTTTATGTAAATGCATTAATATAATGGGATTTCTTAATCCTGACTGGTGGAAGAAGCTTTTCAAGCATATTTGCTAAAGTCATAGTCAATGTCATTAGTCATAGTCAGTGACATTAGAAACAGCGTTTCTGGAGAAAAGAAAATGAAAGGCACAGTTTCACTGCTATGAGAAGTAGTCACACTATTTCTAGCTAATTCTAAAAACAAAATGTGGGACTTTACAGGACTTACTACGTATCTAGCTAATTCTAAAAACAAAATGTGGGACTTTACAGGACTTACTATGTATCATAAATGTTGAAATCATTTGGTTTAGTCAATATATCCCCAGTATAAAATTGGCCTGAACAGAATCCTTTCCTAGTTTACTCTATGTACGTGTTAGAATAAATAATGAAGAAAACCTTGAAAGGGGGAAAAAAAAAAGCAGTAAAAGCTGTTTAGAATTTTTCTAGATTATTAGTGTTTTGGTGAGAAAACCTGCATAGAAATGAAAAAAAAAAGTGCTTCTGTGATCGTTTAGTTTTAAAACCAGGTTTATCTAAGAGTTTTGATTTTTACTTTTTTTGCAGTTTTCTGCATCTTCCTTGAAGCATTTCCCATAGTATTGGCATCTGTAATGTGTCTCCTCTGAGAATATTCTCTGGTGCCTGGTATTATAGTTGCACCTCTTTTTCAGGCTTTCTATCAGTTGCAACACCAGTATCAGTCTATCCATCCATTCAGACATGCGTTCTCACAAATGTTAGTTTTCTGTCAAATTTGGTTGGCGCTGGCTAGTTATTTCCACTGGTATCAGTGGAGGGTTGATAGACTGTGAGGACAAAGCTTCGTTGTCCCTATAAGCGTTGAAATTTCTCAGCAACATTTTTACTCACTGTGAGACGTGACAGGAGCATGCATTTCTGCCTCCCAGGAATGCAATGGCAGCAGGGGCTGCAGGTGGATGTGTAGATGGGGTGGGGACTGCAGTCTCCGCAAGCTCTGCCCTGCTTTGTCTCCTTCTTGTTGATGGTGTGTGGGATCAGAAGCAAGCAAAAGAAATCAGCACTGGGCTGGGCAATACTTATGTTGGGAGTGTTAGAGGGGGGGAATAATACATACATTATGTATATAATCTCCCAGGAATAAAACCTAAGTGATATGACATGTTTCTAAGGTTAAATATGATTTAGCTGTTAACAAGGAAGAAGTTTCAGAAGCATCAAAACAACCAGATAGTGGGCCCACCTTTTCAGAAGAGTCAAATTTGACCTCTAGATTTGTGTTCATATGGACACTTAAATGATGTTCCAGAGTGGGGTAACATGTGGGTAAGGTGCTAGGATTTCGAAGTGTACATGCTGTAAAAAAATGGGGCATACTGGTTTTAAAGCAGAATGTGATATGTGCAGCGAAGATTATATGTGAAAATTCAGCTGTTTGGTGAAATAGCCTACAGATTCATGACATGAATAGGGAAACTATACTGCTTTCACACACATGTGGGGGTTCTTTGCCTTTTATTTTTAAAATGTTAACAATTTTAGTTTAAAATCATTCAGATGTGTCATTCTAACGAGTTGCAGCCAATCTGATTACGTACAGCAGATACTTTCCTGGCAAAATCATACCAAGCACGTTTGCCTAGTGTGTAGTTTCTGCAAATGTCTTGAAACTCTCAAATTCTGGAAAATGTAGGCAGCTCTCCCTGAAACATCAGTGAGGGGGCACTGTCTCAGCAAACAGGTTGGATTCACAAGGGACCCGGGGATATGTCTATGTCTATGCTTCTGGTGGGTTTTTTATGTTGGTTTTCATATATATATCCTCCTTTTTTATCCTGACATTTTTGCGTGAAGGTTCATTGTTTTTAAGCTTGTTCACTTAGAAGGTGAACAATCCAGAACTGTGGAATGGCAGGACATGCCAAGATACAAATGAATAGAGCATGCTTTTACATGAAAGGGCTTTTGCCAGGTTTTCTACCGAAGTATGCAAACTTAAAGCTGTGGATCAATGCCCTGCTCTCTGCACACTGAATGTTGGGTCACAATGTATTGACAGTGACAAACTCCTGAGCGGTCCGGCCCACTTAAAAATACTGTATGGAGGCACTCAGCAATAAAAGACGATGCCTTCAACAGCCAAGAGCTACCAAGGACTTTTGAAGACTGATGACCAATATGGAATCACTTTACATATGTACTGTACATCCTAATACTGTGCTGCGCAGGATTGCTGAACCTGTCTCTTGTACAGGGAGTGATGTAACACTAGTTTGACTCTGCACTGTAGCTTGTGTAGAGTTATTCCCAGCAAGATTAATTTGTGTGAGCTCTTCAACTGGAATTAACTTGCTCACGACTGGCTTTAGCTCTCCAAGATACTGTGCACATATATCTGGTATTGGAAAGCTCATAGCAGCTGACATTACATTGGCAGTTTTCTCAGCAATATCAAAAAATTCAAGCTGCATGATGCAATTACCAGAAGCAGTGGGAGAATATTTTATTTCTTCAGCCTCATGGTCTTTTACGGTCTTTTAGCCAGTGGCTCACTGTTATGTCATTCATTTCATGAAGGACAACACTCTGTTAAAACGGATGGCTTACTTTTAAGTTTTCTTCCTGGAAAAAATTCCGTAGCTGCAAAATTTCTATCTGACTATCTGACTGATAGTCTGTTTTTCCAGTGCCCAAACTAAATGTAGAAGAGAGCTGATGATTGTAGAGCTGCTCTGAGATGAGTCGTTAGTTCTTTGCTTATTCTTTAGTAGTTTTGCCCAAATTTCACTGTTTTTCTCTGCTGCTCAGTTACAGATTCCTGCCTAGTTTTCATGATGTTCTTAATTTTAAATCTCTTCCAACATTACAGCTCTCCAGATTTTTACCTGTTACCATCTGTTGATATTTTACCCAAATATTATTCTTCTGTTTTCTAAATTGAATCTCATTGCAATATTCTCTGTTTCTAATTTTCCTGTGACCCCTTGTATTATTTCTCCATTTTCAGCAGTATGCTCAGCTCCTCCTAGTTTAATAGATCTGCAGATTTCATTAATGTACCATTTACTCCCTCTTCCAGCTCATTATTGAAGCTATTAAATGAGATCAGAAGTAATACTAATCTTTGTGTACTGCGCTAAATGCCTCCCTTCAAAGTTATTGTTTATCATTACCCTTCATTGTTTGTCATCACCCTTCATTTCAGTCAACATGATAGTTAATTTCCAATTTGATTTAAGTTTGGGAACAGAATTTTGACACATTGAGGATGGGAGAAGAAAGGCTAATCAACAATCCAGCAGAGGCTTCTAATTAAGGCTCAATTTAGAGGATCAAAGTGAGGAGTCCTCTACTGCAGCCACAGCGTAAGGTGGAAACTGTCTCCTTAACTTGAGAGCACCTTAAGCTCAGTGCTAAAATATCCTAAAGAAAACAGTATACTGCTAAAATTCAGACACGTGACAGTATAGTTTCTGCTCTCTATTCATTAATTTTGTATTACTATTAAAAAATCAAGTTTGTCTGCCAGACTTCAAAGCGTTTTAGTAAATTTGTTTTCTCAATAGCTGTTCCATTATGTTACCAGGGAGGGAAGCTAAATTTATGAGTAGCAATTTCAAAGGCAACTCACAGAATATGTGACCTTCTATCTTTGGCTGTTTCAGAGACGTACAGTCTTGCTTCCAAAGCAGCTATATCCTTCTTCTGTTCCTGCACAGTGTAAAATTTCAGGAAAGACATTTTAATTTTCACAATCCCTTCAAAGTTTAATCTCTAAATTCTGTAGTAAATACTATTAAACGTATTTATAGTGTGTCATTAGGAAACATTGATTCAGTCAGGAAAAACTCATTTTGACAAGATACAATTCCTCTGATACTAATTAATCCCACTGACTTAAGGGCCCAACACCAAAGACTATTCAACCTTCACTTTAATATAATACCTAGCATTTTAAAAAGTTAGGTTGCCAACCCTCAGCATCAGATCCAATTACTCTTGGTCTTTATTGACTTGCCAAAAATACCTTTATCCAAATACTTTTGGATATCCAAGAACTGCTCGATTTTTCCTAGGAATACTTGGCTTGGGCTCATTTAGTTATGTATAGTCTGTGTCCCTGCAAATGTAAAATCCCTAAACCTAGTCTGGAAAAAAGTCGCCTCTAGGTAGAATTGAGATCTCTTGTAGTTTTGTACTTAGATGTGTTGAACAAAACAACGGGACAGTGAAATACTGGAATTCAGGTTGGGGTCGGGTGATTTGTGTGATACAGAGAAAATCAGAGTGGGAAGGTGGGTGCAACCTCGGGGCCACGACATGCAGTGTGTCTAATGGAAATAGAGTTAGAAGACCTGCTACTGCAAAAAGTAGTGGGTTCATGAGTCCAGAAATACAACCAGAAGTGGGGGTCACAAATCTAGAAATTGGGTTGCCAGAAGAGTTTGAGATTAGCTGCTATAAACGCAGCTTCTCTGAATTTTGAAGCTCTGCATCTTTCAGTATCTGCCTACTTATCTGACATAGCCTGCTATCTCATTACTGTGAATCTGCCTTAACCTCTGAGGCAAATTTTGTTCACTCTTCCCCAGACTGCTTATGGAATATTTTCCTCCCACTCAATCTCTCCTAAAACCCATCTCTGTCTCTGTTGATTCCTGCCAGGGAATCAGCAGTGACAATTTTTAGCCTTGTTTTTATGGTTAAGCATTTTTATAAAAGTTTTTATTGGGTTTTTATTGCTACTATCTCCTGTCTGCCCCTCTCCTCCTATTATTGAGTTACATATTTATTATATCTCTTGAGAAATTGAATTGTATGATTTTCTGGGAAAAGATTTAATGTCACTTATATTTTCAAAGGTAACTACCAATAACATTTAATGATGTAAAAAATATGCATTAGTACTCTGGTTCATTAGTAACTATTAATCATTATTTAAGTTGTCCCTGATGAGTTTTACTGTTAGCTGTCCAATGCTTACCTTCCTGCAAATGAAAGACTGAGGAAGCTGCTTCAACCTGAGAATATTAACTAGTTCATTGCATCAGGTTTTGGTCATCTATATAACGCACATAAAGGATATGTATGTTTGCCTAGACCATGCGTCAGCATGTGTTTTGGGAACAAGTCGGTATGTTGTGCCTCATTTCCCCTTTCGTTCCTTTGTATTCAAGGGGCTTTTACCTTTCCTTTGGAAGACACTTGAAGAAATGCATGCCTGCTGTGAAAGCCTGATTTATTTTGCATTGCATCTGCACTGTCTGGTTCTGCAATGTGCACTTTGGAATTAAATCAGCTTCTCCGAATCTCTATGAAGGATTTTTTTCCCTAGTAAGTTGACTCTTTCTTTGTGTAGATTTCTCACAAAAGTACGTACAGTAACTGTATTAGTGGCTTTTATGTGTATGTTAAGGTTTGTCTTATTTTCGCTATCAAAGAAAATACCTCTTATGTGTATAATGCTTTGCAGGAGTAGATCTTCACCCAGGAAGGTTTCAAAATCAAGAAGGTGCAAGAAAAGTAAAGAAGAATAAAAAAATAGCAGTGATCATACATTATTGCCTAGCGGTCCAGTAAGTGCACATACTGACCTTGGCAAAAGCAGTGTTGTAATAAACGGGGGAAAAACTCTTGTAATTAAAAAAAACCAAAATTGCGGTGGTGCCATCTAGTGTGCCAGGTGTTGCAGTTTTCTGGGAAGGGACAGTAAGCCACTTCCAGTCCATCCCACTTGTTACAGTCATAGCCTGACTTGTCCTCCTGCTGCTGCTCCCTTCGCAGCCTGCTGACAGGAGAGCAGTAACAGCATTGACAGAAGGTAGAGGAAGAGACCTGAGGGCTGTTTTGCAGGTGCTNCCAGGTGTTGCAGTTTTCTGGGAAGGGACAGTAAGCCACTTCCAGTCCATCCCACTTGTTACAGTCATAGCCTGACTTGTCCTCCTGCTGCTGCTCCCTTCGCAGCCTGCTGACAGGAGAGCAGTAACAGCATTGACAGAAGGTAGAGGAAGAGGCCTGAGGGCTGTTTTGCAGGTGCTGATTCTGGTACACATGCTATAAGGTTGTCATTGCTGCTCTAGAAAACATGAGCATCCGTGGCATTATAAAGGAGAAAGATAGCTGTTCTGTCTGTACTCCCATACAAATCTTCCTCTTCTACTCATTGGTTTCTGCTGCTAAACATGTAATGGCTAAAACATCTTTTCTCACCTACTGCAGGCCAGTTGTTTTGGTGTTTGGAAAGAAAAAACACAAATTTAATGCCAGAAAAGAAGAGTTGGAAAAGATGGTTTTTGAAGCTTGCTGGAAGGGGTTGAAATGGCTTTTTGCCTGGTGACTAAAGGATTTATGTTGAGTAGAGGGTCCACAAAGTCCTTTGGCTGGGAGGTGGGAGGTGGAGAGAAGTGAAGGGGAGCAGGGATCTGTTCTGTGTACTAATGCTTTGTACTAGGTGGAGGCCTTTTACCGTGACCACCCTAGGCTTTTCCACTGCTGCCTTTTCCACTTTCACTGTTAGCTGACTGAACCTCTCCGCTTTAATCCCGAGATATGCAAAGTGCATGGCTTGCCCTTCAGTGTGTGAAGCTGTGTAGGGTTTATTTTTGTCTTCAGTGCAGAATCTGCTTGTAACAAGTGGAAGAGTGATCGAGTCAGAAACTGTTGTCTGCAAATGAAGCCCACATCTCCATAGCATTGCATAATGCTGTGTATTCACCTGTCCTCTGCAGCTGATGCCAGAGGATATTGCTTTTCCAGTTGGATTTGCTTGGGATGCAGCTACAGCGGCATATCAAATTGAAGGTGTCAGTTTTTAGCTGCCAAAGTGTTAAGGAAGTTTTAAGTGAATGAAAAGTCTGGACCCCGGAAGGAGAGTATTTGATCTTTGCCTTGTTACATAGATGCTACGTCTCATACTAATCCGTGTAGCACTTCTGTTTAAACGCTTCTGGCCTGAACAGTGAGAAGAGAGTAAAAGATGTTTTAAATCTCAGAAATCTGGATAGATAAAGGAAATGGAGGAGGAACCTTTCACTAGCAGTTGACAGTGGGGGGAAAAAAGCAAATAAAAGTAATTTTCCCACTAGTTCTTGAGTATTTCCTATCTCTAGAACTAATTTAAGTGGCTTATTATAGACTGTTCCAAAACAGGATGGGAGAACTACCTCATCAGACATTGGTACTCTCAGGGGGTCCTCAGTTAGGAATTAATCTCCAAAGAATATGGAAAATGGTGAACTGAGAGGTTGACAGTTGGACTTGGGGGGGTCCTCCCGCAGGGGCATGTATCATCTTCCCAGCTGAATGGAGGTGCTGATAAAGTGGTTTGCCCAGCATGATATGGAAATATGTGACAGATTAGGGAATGTAAACCTATGAGGTGCAGGGACAGCTACAGCCAAAACCCCCTCAGACTTCATCCCTTCATGAATGTGTGTTCAGAGGCCTTTAAAATACATATAGATCTGATTTTCTCATATTATACCCTGCAGCATACAGGCACTTAGCTCCCATTGATTTCAGTACCTAAATGGGAGTTGTAGATCTAAAATTGTCTTTAAGGATGTAGCCTTTAGTTCTTGGTTATTGCTGAAAGCGAGAGTGCTTGCCTGTGCTTGGTACCTTTTAACGAGCTCAGTTAGCTTCACCTAATAGACTGAACAGCTCACTGTTCCCGGAGAATCAATATTCTGGGCCAGATTCTAACTCGAGTTCTGCAATGTGCATAGCTCCACTAACTGATTTTTAAAATGTGAATTGTGTGTACATATAGAATGACATTATAATTTCCTGCCTTTTGAGTGGCTAGATGTGCAAATTTGATGCTTTCTTAATGTATTTTTAATGAGCTTTCCTAAGGCTTCTGAGTGGGAGAAACATAAAAAAAATAAATCTATAATGTGGTCTAGACACTACTCAAATGACCCTTTTCCCACAGAAGTAAGAAACTCAATAGGGAATTCCTCCTCCTGAAAGCTGTGGAAGTTATGCGGCTTCTGACTTACAGGCATCATGATTGAAGCAATAGTTCTTGCAGAGTCCAAACTCAGTTGCTGCACATATCAGAAGATACACAGTGGATGAGGCAAGGGCTGACAAGCGACTTTATTTTTTACTGTCAGCTATGTATTTATGCACAGCACAACCTTCTCCACTCTGTATATTTCAAAGTGCTAAAAAATCATACCAATTGTACTCTGCATGCTCAAAGTGCAGATTTCAAAGGTTCATGACTCAGTCAAATCAAAATCAATTTGCACCAGAACACTCAAAAGCACTTCTTCTTACTGAGGGCCATTTCTATGCTAAATTTCAACTCTCTGCTTGATTTTTTTTTTTTTTATTTTGAGAAAGAGGGAAAAGTTGCAAAAAATTCTTGTAATGGTGACAGTGGTTTTCTTCACTTCTTTCATATGCCAAATAGTTGAACTGCATTAATTCAAACAAAATTTCACCTTTAGGGCAGAGACCAGGCCAAGAAAATTTCACTCTGAAAGGTGAAAGCACAACTGAATTAGAAGGACAGCTAACTTGGAAAAGCACATGAAAACTTGAATACTCTGATCAGTAATATTCCTGCTTCACTAGCTTCACTTAAAAGGAAAAACATTCTATCTTACTCCATTGTAATAATTGCAGAGGATGGAGAACATGCATCATGTTTCATGATAATTTATATTAATAATTTGATGACATGTTATGTGATGATTTGGTAGTGAAGTCTCACCTATGTGTTTGAAATGTAAAATCAGTTCCTCATCACTGTTCTTTCCCAGCTCTGAAGCTTGCTAACACTCAGGCTATGTCTACACTGTGAACTGCTGTGTAGCGTGGAGGTTTCTAAGCAAGCTTAAAGGCGCAGGCTCAGTTCATTGAAGCAGAGCAGAGCTCTGTGCAGACTAATTGTTGCTCAGCAGGATACATGGGTGTACGTGGAGCTTTCTGGTGCCTTGGCTAGATTGCTTCCTACACTTTATTTAGCTAGCTCGGGAACTCTGCACTGTACAGAGAGGCTCTTCGAACAGCATGAGGAACGCTTGGAAGTGGGTCTGTTAGCCACAGCCCCAGTCAGGGCTTCATAGTGGCTAATGACCACTGGAGTAGTACTGTCATACTCTGCTGAAAATCAAGTGTTTCTCCCCCTCCCTCCCACCTCCTTTGCTGGAAGAAGACAGACAAAAAAGAAATCGTTCAGCATCTGCTCTAGCTGCTGATTCTTAAATGAAGGTGTGTTAGCTGCCCGTTATGGCAGCTTTTGACTTCCCTTCACTCCCACCGTAGTGAAAAAGAAGCTATATCATATCTATATGGTGCAGGAAGCCTGCTCTTAAAGGCTTCTAAATTGTAGGTACCACCAAAGAATTACTGTTATTTGTTATTCGCTGCACTCCTCTAAAATAACTGTTTATTTCAGCAGGCATATTTGAAATCAGAAGCAGAATATAGGAAACTTTTAGTACTGCATTTTTCCGAGGAGTATACAGACAGAGCACAAAGTCTGTGATATAAGCTGAGATTAAGAGAAACTCAAACTGCACGGATCTAAAATTTGACCTACTTTGAAGGTTGTCTTATATAAGAATTTAATTTACTGACCAACCAAATGTAGATGTATCGATGTTCGTGTGCTGTGATAAAATTCTCTAAAGAACATGAAATGTGACAATGATCTTTGAAAAGCTAGGTTATAGAAGTGATATTACAAATTTTAGTAATGCTTTAAATTAAGTGTCTTCAATATGCTTAACCTTGCATTAAACTTAGATTTAATAAGACAGATGTGTATTAAGTACTGAATATACTTAAGGGAGCAATCTTGCGTTGGCAGGGGATGGACTCAATGACCTCCTAATAGTTCTCCTCCATCTCTAATTTCTATGATACTAATTGATTATTAAAACACTTTTATTGAGGATTGATATGTAGCTATTATATAGTTATTAATCTTACAACCCAACTGATATTTAATTTATACGTGATTTTAACACACAATGTCATTTCAGTTTTTAAAGAGTAACCCCGGAACAGTGCATTCACTGGGGCTCTGAAGCATCTTGCTGGTAAATGAGGTTGGCCATTTTGGGGTTATTTGGAATTTTATGATGAAATCACACTTTGCAGTAGCGTAAATTTTACAAAACTCTCCACATCAAAAATTAAATGTTTGCCTCAGTTAAGGCGTTGCTCTGGAAAGACAAATCTTGTCATGAAACAAGGTTCATTTATTTGGTTTAAATACTATGTAATGTTAGTACTGTGTAATCTCACACAACAGTTAAATTTTGAATATTTTAGAGGTAATCTCTCTGTCTCAATTTTGGATTGCAAAGAAATTTCCCAAAAATATGAAAGTGAAGAAAATGGTGCAGGGATTTTAAGCATTCAAAATTCATTTCTGTGAACGTTTCGCTAAGCAAAAAGCAGAAGTTTTGCAGAGCTGTGTTATTAATTCAGCTTGTACATGCCTAGGGCCATGGCTCATAATGGCATTCCTTTCTTTTTAACAGACTGTCAGGATTTTCAAAGGACATCCAGAAAGCCATAAGTGCCTATTTGTTGAATGTATTTCTCATACCCTAAAGGCTTTCTTTGATATGGACTGATCTTTTACATTTATGGGTGGAAGATGCACTAGAAAATGCTCTTTGTGAAAACCTGTAATATCTCGAGAGTGGCAAACACCTGATTTTTGGCTAAGAAAGTATGAAGAGTGTCAGAACTCTGAATGCTTTTTAAAATAGGATTTTCAAATAATTAGCAGCAAGCAAAAATATGAATGAATGCAAAACCTAGTGTAAATATATATGAATGCTTGAAAGTTCCTAGTTACTTTGAATTATGTAAGGGGG
>VZSC01013943.1:938490-951410 GCA_013398225.1 Steatornis caripensis
GGGGGGGGGGGGATACTGCTCATTTTGCTCATAGGATTTTGAGGGGTTTGTGCCTACTTTGTGATAAATATTTACATTCTGCATATGTCTTTTGATGTCAAAAGTGTAACAACCAAGTTTTGTTTTTCAAGCAGAAGGCTGGAATGCAGATGGAAAGGGGCCCTAATGTCTGGGATGCATTCACCCATCAGGGAGGAGATCGAGTTTTCAAGAACCAGACTGGTGATGTAGCTTGTGGCAGCTACACTCTGTGGGAGGAAGATTTGAAATGTATCAAACAGCTTGGATTGACTCATTATCGCTTTTCTCTTTCCTGGTCACGTCTGTTACCTGATGGGACGACAGGTTTCATCAACCAGAAAGGCAATTGTTTCTTAAAAATAGAAGGTTGCAGCTTTAATTCAAGGTTATTGCTGCAGTCTGGCATAATTAATCCAGTATGCTATTCTGCAGCGTAGCTTTGAAATTGCAACTTTTCTCAGAGTAATTATGAGATGATTTTTTATAGGTTTGCAACAACTTACTAATTAATATTCCAGATCCCCTTGGATAGCACAATCTTTTGGGATAGGATTAGTATTATGTTTCATATGTATCTTTTTGCTTACTCCAGGTTTTTTAATTGTAACTAAATCATTTTGCTTCATCAGAATGTTTATACTTGCAGGGAACCTAGCTATGAGGATATTTTTGGATGGCTTACAATAGACAAGTATCTTATTTGGCAAATGCGTTTAGATAGTTTATCAGTGTACTCCGATGTACAGAACTTCTCATCAACTATTTTACACTAAGAGGGACATACTTTTCCCAGGTATTTTCTTTAGCAAATTAGAGAGGATTCTTCAGACTCAGCCAGGAACCGTGCTTAGTTCTCTGACAAACAAAAGACAGTCTGTGCTCTGAAGAGGAGACTTTTCACAATCTCAGCAGACAATGTAAAAGCAAAAAGGGATACAGCACATAAACAAGCTGGTCAGACTGCTAGAAGTCAGATATAAAATTTGTTACACTTCTGATTTTTTTATTTTATTCCATTGGTATGGACTGGGGGAAAGATGAAGGTGATTTACTGGAAAAGACAGGAAATTGCAGCTTTGCCTGCAAAACATAGGGAATGGAAGAAAGAAGACATAAAGAGAATTGTGAAGAATAAAAGCAACTGAAGCCAAACCAGAAGGGTGGGAGAATCAAAGTAGGTGGCTAAGATCTCTTATATGCTGGGAGGATAATATTCTGATGAGAAAAGAGCAAAGTAGATTTGGATGAACCTCTGAATCTCAGTTCTGTCTTCTACTCTTCTGAATCTCAGTTCTACCAAGAAGATACATATCTTTGTACTTCTGGGGCAGTTTTTGCTTTGGCACTTCTTTTCTTCCACTGATTTGAAGATTACAAAGATGTAAAGCTACAAAGGGAAAGAATTTCTTAGAAAACGCTCTTCAGGTTATCCTGATCTGTGCTAGGAAGGTACCAGCAGAAGCAATATTTTTGTGCAGAATTTTGGTTATGTAGAATTTGGCTGTTCAATAGGCAGCAGCCTGTCCTCTGCATCCTGCAGATTACAGTTTTCACCACAGTGGAGGAGCCTTTGTTTCAAGAATCCAGAAAGGGAGGGCTGGTGAATCTGCTGTAAACAGACCAACCAGCCATTTTCCCCTGCAGAGCATGACTGCACAAACCGTGCCAGCATCCCGGAGAGGCTTGAATGGAAGCCTTTGCTTTGCCACCAAAATTTACAATATGCGGCCCACTTTCACTGGCACAGCTTGCCCTTCCCTAGGAACACTTTTTGTGGTGTGTTGAATTTAAATTTGACTGTGTCCTTGCTTCTTTCCTGTTGTCGTGGTTTAACCCCAGCTGGCAACTAAGCCCCACGCAGCCACTTGCTCGCTCCCCCCACAATGGGATGGAGGAGAGAATCAGAAGGGTAAAAGTGAAAAAACTCATGGGTTGACAAAAAGGCAGTTTAATAGGGAAAGCAAAAGCCGTGTGCACAAGCAAAGCAAAACAAGGAATTCATTCACCACTTCCCATCAGCAGGCAGGTGTTCAGCCATCCCCAGGACAGCAGGGCTCCATCATGCGTAGCGGTTACTTGGGAAGACAAACGCCATCACTCCAAATGTTTCCCCCTTCCTCCTTCTTCCCCCAGCTTTATGTGCTGAGCATGATGCCATGTGGTATGGGATACCCCTGTGGTCAGTTGGGGTCAGCTGTCCCAGCTGCATCCCCTCTCAACTCCTTGTGCACCCCCAGCCTCCTCACTGATCAGGTGGTGTGAGGAGCAAAAGAGGCCTTGCTCTGTGTAAGCACTGCTCAGCAGTAATAAAAACACCTCTGTGTTATCAGTCAGCACTGTTTTCAGCACAAATCCAAACATAGCCCCATGCTAGCTTCTGTGAAGAAAATTAACTCTATTCCATCCAAAACCAGCACGCTTCTATTCTTACATTCCTTCGGCTGGGGATGCAGGCATTGTATAACCCCACAGAGCTGCCTACTGAACGGACTGTGTTATTCAGACATCAGAGCGGGAGATAGCAAGCAGACGTTCTGAATGCACTTCAAGGAAAGCTAACATTTTGACAAAACTCAGCTGTAATTTCAGAAAATGTTCACTTGATCCCCAGTATAAGCAGTTGCCTGATTAATATTATGAACTTTACATTTAGCAAAAGGGCATTGGAGGAACTCCAAGTAGGCCAGATTTGATTAGGCAGGAGTTCACTTCTCTTGTGCAGTGATCTGTTGAAGCAATTGTAACTGCATAGCATGGAAAGGCCATCATCTTCTATATAAACATTTTTACAAAGAGCATGTGAAGAATTAGAAAGCTTAGAGCAATGTCCTTTCAAATAAAATCATTCACACCAACTGATTCACTACCAATTTCACACCTAAGATGTAGGACATTTGAAAACCTTTAAAACCATTCTGTTTCTAACTCGATGGGGGTAGGGTCTTTTAAAATAGCGATGTTGTATGTGTATTTTTCCTAAGATGTGTGAAGTTTTAGGTTAAAAATTACACTGAGTTTGGTTTTAAAGTATTTTTGTACAATTATTTTTACCCTAGAAGATGCCCTGAGCAGAGCAAGTTAGCTGCTAAACAAACACAGATCTCAGTGTGGAGGGAGACGAGTCTGGGAGAGTTTGATGTTATGCCTCACATATGCCTATGCAAGAAGGTAAGGAATCAGGATGGGGAGAGAAGATGACAGAACAGGGAAAAGAACAATCCTTCACTTCCCGGTGACAAAGTGCTCCTTAATGTCTGTAATACCAAAATTTTGGGTAGTCTTCACAAAACCCCTATATACACACTTTCTTGGAAGAAGGTTTTCTTCTCTATTTCTACTTCTAGCTGACCCGCAGGTACAGCTATAGCAACTAAATCAGGCTGCTCTGGAAGGTATGAGACAATGTGGAAATTTGACTTGACATTTACATCTTTCAGGGATGCAGTTCTATTTCTCTTTATTTCCTAACACAAAGCATGCATCTTTTCCAATACTATGTTTGAGATGTGAAAAAATGAATGATAACTGGTTACACTTAAATGTTATAAATTTTGGTAAGTAATTTATAATCTGAAAATTAGAATGGGAAATGCTGGTGTCTTCTAGGCAAGTATTACTCTCAATATGGTAGAACTGTACCAGCAAAGGATTTCTTTTTTCCCAGTTTAAGCTTACGTCCCTTGCAGTCCCACCAGCACACAGTTAACACACACCCGGTCCCACTGAAGTCAAATAGGACTCCTTTCAAAAGCAACAGTAACAAACTCTATTTCCTCCTAAATGCTTTTACAAATTGCAAGAATTTTCTTTCCAAATTTTAGAATTCTGGTATATTCGTTCCTCTTTTATGTGGGTATATTCTCAGGCACGGGCACGTATGTCCTCAGAATTTAATGTCCTTTTCTGGTACTGCATTCAGAAGGAAAACCAAAGTATTTGTGAGATTTATTGTGAATTACTTTGTAAACAAACTGAGTCTTGCTGTGCTAAAGGATGTGTATGCACCTGTTTGTTTATGAGAAGGCACTATCTAAATCTGGGGTTCATAATTGATTGCTGCTATAAATGTTGTCTTAAAAAAAAAGATTTGATGGAAATGCTTACTATCAGTCATTTGAAATTAGGATAATTTTAAGTCTAATACTGTCCTTTTAAGAAGAAGGTAGTATGGGGTTCTGTGTTGGCATTTTTAAGTACTAATACACAGCAAGCTGAACCTGAAAATACCAGGGAAGTTATAGTACAATATCGTACAGACATATTTACTAATCAACAAGTTTCCTGCTTTGGGTTAAACAAAATCTCTGGTTCAGAAACTGTCAAGAGTAATAATCTAAATCATACATAACGCTCTAAGCATACGTTTTGTTAACCTTTGCAACTTAGTCTTTCTCCTCTTCCTTTCTGCTTTGTTTTCAACTTCTTTAGACCTTTCCCAGTTCTGGGTTTTGATACGGCAAGGCCTTGGGATAGACATAAGTACCTGTGTCTTATTAGGATATGTGGCAGTCTAAGACCTATGAATTTTTTATGAATTTTATGTTTCTAAGGTTCTTAAACACTTTGGTATATTTAGCCCAAGTCTCTAAAGCAAAGACTGACTGATTTCTACATTCCACCAGCGTGATGGAGACCTATTCCTGGCTGGAGCCTCTTAGCTTAACAAGTAATAATTCAAGGCCACTGTATGCCTTTTCCAATTACTGTACTAAACCAGATAGTTCAAGTGAAAGATCAAGCTAATTGGTACTCTTTGAACCGGAGTTTATGATGTGTTCTGCAATATCTAGTGTTTTCAGAAAGCTTAAAGCAATGTAGTTGTGTTTGGATGTAAGCAAAATTAAAAATGCGTGTATAAGAACTTAAAGTATCCTGATATTTAAACTTACAGTGACCTCTCAGCAGCATAAAAATAGTCCTTTAGGAAACATATTCATGTCAGCCACTGCTAAATCTGAACAGAAGGTGAATTCTTTTTAAGCCTCTAGAAATACATCCCCAATACTGGCCAGCTTTAACAACACATCCAGGAAATTAAAGTTGATCTATGTCTTATCAAGGGGGGACAAGAACCGTTGGAAGTCATGAGCTTTTAGAGAGTTGAGCTAACTCCTTCTTGCAGTTAGAGGGAATGAGCAGTCTGCTGCAGTGTCAGTGTAAAAGGAAGAGAGTTGATTTCTTGGACAAACTGTTGCCAAGCCATTCAAGTTGGTAGCTAAGACAGCAGTGCTCTAAACTCCATCTAAAACCAATTAGAACCCAACGAAAATCCTTAAATGTCATATAAATCTGGTAAGGCACCCCAGCTAATGAGGAAACCATTGAATTCACACCACTGCAAAATACTGAAGGCATTTACAGTATCTTCATTTTCTTGATGCACAGACAGTGATGGAGAATGAAACAATCTAGAGAAAACAGCTCACCCAGCTAACTAAGTTCAAATCATAAAAGATCAATTTAGTTACCTTGCTGAGTGTGGCGCTAAACTTTTTAAAAGACAAAGTTCTCATGGAGAGAAATGCTTTCATTAGAACAGATCTACCTGTCAGGATCTCAAGTGTCAGGATTTTTCCAACACGCTTTCATTTTGTACAAGCAGCCAGGCTGCCATTCAGGCATTTAAATGAAAGGATTATATTTTCATGTGACCAGCACCCATTAGAATTATGTTTCTACTGAGGAGTTGCTGTCCACTGATCTATTTTGAAAATTTGCATCGTTGTTTCATTTTATGTACCTGGCGGGAAGATTTTATGTGCTGAGCATTTTTGCCAACTCTGGGGTCTTGTAACAGTAGTCAGCATGTGCTTGAGAGGAAACATTTGCATCTCTGAACAGAGAAAATGCGCAAGTGAGGTTTCTTCATATGTTAAAACATAATAAATTTATTAAGTTAACTCTTTTTTGGTTCTTTTAATATTTTCAGGAGGCAATTTTTATAGCAAAATCATTAATAATCTGGGAAATGGTGTCCTGCTCACTGTATCACTTTGGCTTACCTCAATCCTTAGAAGATGATGATGGCTGGAGATCTGAAAAGATCATTGAGACCTTTGATATTCATGTGAAGTATTGCTTCAGAATATTGGGAGACTGAGGGATCACTGTTAATGAGCGTTAGGTTGTTGCCACAGGTGGTTGTGAAACAGATATAGCCCACCACTGGTGCCAGAGCGTACAAGGCAGGTTATAATGTGATGAAAGCTCATGCTAAAGCCTGACATAGTTGCAATAAGATATTTGGATAAAATAATGTGTACTTGTGTTTACAACTCTGAATTCAGATTGGTAGAACCTCTATGAATTCTGTCGCAGATCAAAAAGCAACTAAAGAGTACCTCTCCTTTACATTAGATGGGTTTGTCAAGACAATATTTACTGATGGTGGATATCCAGTCGTCGTGAAGTCCTGGATTTCTGCAATACATTCAAAGCAGGGTTACTTAGTATCAAGGCTTCTGGAATTCAGTGAAGAGGAAATAATTATGATCATGGGTATTTCTGACTTCTTTGCCCTGAACTGTTAAACTTAAGACCAAGAAAATTCAAACAAGAGATGAAGTGTTTCAGTGGACTGTGAAGCTGAACAAATAATGGATCCTTCTTGGCCTGTTGCAACTGGGAGTTTATGGCTTGCTGTAGTACCATGGGATTTGCATTGACTTCTGTGTTGTATCAAGGAATGACCTAAGGCTTGCAGGACCATTTTACCACTATTAGCTGAGAATCCAATGAGTAATACCGGCCATTGGGTTTTCCTTTGAGGACCCCATCTGGATGGCATAAGACACTGTACAGATATAAATAAACAAGTCACCTTGAGATTCTTAATTTAATTTTTGTGTGCTGGCTATAAAGAATAGAAGACTTAGTATTTTCCTATTGCCTTTGTACTTGATAGCTATTTTACAGTTTGAAATTACACTCCAGTGTTATATCACCTTTTGAACTCCAGAAATGATCTTTCTGATGCCAGCAGTAAGGCTTTCCTGGCAATGGGACGTGTGGTGACTGCCAGTACCAAGGGGTTAAGGAACAGTGACAATAAGCAGATGCTAATACAGGAAAGATATTTTAGTCTTCTCATTAAAATAAGTCATTTCACTGTCTTCATGGATATTTGCACAGTTTTGCTTTTCCATTGTTAGTCATAAAAGGTCAGCTCATGGAAAATTAAGTTAATAGGGTCAGTGCAATTTGATGAAAACTAGTTTTAGTTTGTAGCTTAGAAAATATAGAGGGTAATGCATCTGATTTTATGGGCTTTCTTGCATCTGTTCTGAATAAAACTTCTGCTCTCTTCTTCTAGGATACATATAATAACCCTATAATTTACATCACTGAGAATGGGTTTTCCCAAAGTGACCCTAATCTACTTGATGACAGTCAACGATGGGAGTATTTCAGGCTGATTTTACAGGAAATTTTAAAAGGTACCATTTAAAATGATGAAAGATCAATTGTGCAAACTTAATATAATTTTACTTTGTGCTTATTTGCATTCAGCAATGACCAATGATTCTTGAAGCTAAAACTCATGTAAATTGGAGTAAAGTGATGTGATTAGAGAAAAAAAAAAGTTTAGCTGAAAAGAAAGCAAGTCGTTTTAACCAGCTTCCCCCTCCTGTGGAAACAGATGAAAAAGTGCTCCACACATACATCATTTCTAAACTCAGTTTTGTAGGGACGTGGTTCTTCATTGAGCAAAGCAACCACATTGATCTTCAAAAGTGCTCATCATTCATACTTCTCAATGTGAGGGATGTAAAGTTCAGTGCCCTGAAAACCTGACTGTTACATCTCATAATATCCTTACAGAATACAACACAATGAGGTCCATGTAATAAGTCATTCCTGTATAGGGCCATAAAGTCATTATAGCTCAGCTTCTGCCTTTATGTAAGGATGGCCAAAAGTGTTCAGCACTTGTTAAGCTCTTTTTTTCAGAAGTTGCTTTACCACTAGTTTTGATAGAAACAAAGTTGGTCCAATTTCCAGTCTTCTGGAAATCCGTTCTCTACCTTCCTTCTATTGGTAGTATTCTCTGAGGTAATTTACAAGTAGTAGACCTTCTTGTTATATATTAAGTGAACTGTGTTTTAAAACACCAATTCGTTTAGATAATAGCTAGTCTCCCTGTTACGTTTGTCCGAAATGATCACAATCATGAATGTTGTATCATAGTTTAATAGTTTTTTGTAGCCATTGTTCCATCTCCATGGTTCTTTTTTACTTTTGCTATGTTCATATCTTTATTTTATCCTTACTTTCATGAAAATGTTCATTGAAAAGCTCCCTTTCTGTCTACTTCCTTTTCATTCAAAGTTGCAATTTAGACTTGGCATCCATGCAACTTAACTGTTTTTTCTTCAAGTAGAAAATGCAAAGGACCATTTTCTGGCACTGAAACCAACTGGTAGGTCCTGCTTCTATCTGAAGCAGGCAGACCATCTTCTACCTGCCTTTGGAGAGCAGTTCCTGGGCTATGCATATCTGGCCCCAAGCCATCTCTGGAGAGTGATAGTTGGCATTGGACAGTAGTTTTGTCAAGGAGTAAAAGTTAAGGTCCACAGACTATTGAGGGATGGAGTTTGAGTCAGGCCATTGTCTCTGATTTGTTTATTTATAAGGCTGTAGAAAGAATATCTGGAATTGACTTTCTCTGAAGATGTAAAGAAATGAATAAACATTTGATTCTCACTATTGAATGAAATGAGCTTCATTTAACAAATCTAGTTGTTTTACAATGTACAATGGCTTATCTTGAAGTAAACATTTAGAGTAGGTCTGAAGAATCGCACCTTAGTCCCTTCATTGACACAGTTCTCTTCACACGTAGTAAGGAAATGAAGGAGTAGCTCTGAGATAGATGCCTATGTGAGAGATATCAAATGTTGGGTAAAATAAACTTTTGCTGTTTGTTCAGTCCAACAAAACTTTTAAACATGTATACGTTCTGCCTGTAATCAGTGCAGCCTTGCAGAGGTTTAGTTACATATGTGGTTTGACAGTGAGTTGGATTGATGTTTATCATTTTATCTGGATAAAGCATAGTGAAAAACTGAAACAGGTCTCCGAATGCAAAGTTAATATAAATATTGAATCAATCACCTGTATGGCACTTTATGAAGAAATGCCAGTAGTATTATCCCCGTGTAACTTTGCTGTTACTACTTGAGTAAACAGTTTGTTAAGACCACTCACTGTTTACTGACCCACAAATGAGCAACACATTTCAAGTTTTCAGCTCAGATATCCTGCAAAGCAGGATATTTTAAGATGTTCACTTTATTCAACGCTTAAATGCTTAACCATTTATTAAGTGTTATGTGAAGCAGAACAGTTTAATTGCTCTGCATACAGTGTCTATTCTACAATAATTCCTTACCTTTTGAGCTAACTTTTGAAGTGATTGGTACAGGCTCATTCATGCAATGAGCTCTGGGTCGTGACAGGGGCTTCTGCGGATTTTGCTGTGGGATTTGGGCACGCCTACTTACTTTTTTGTCTAACCAAGAAATATATATGCTTGACTACAAAGGAGAGTATATCTACAGCCTGTTACTGCACTTGTTGATAGGAAGATTTTGATATGTTATAATTGGCTTGATAGTATCCTCATCTTATCTTTTTGCATTCAAACCTCTTCTAGCTTTNCCAAGAAATAAATATGCTTGACTACAAAGGAGAGTATATCTACAGCCTGTTACTGCACTTGTTGATAGGAAGATTTTGATATGTTATAATTGGCTTGATAGTATCCTCATCTTATCTTTTTGCATTCAGACCTCTTCTAGCTTTTAGAATACATGCTTGCACTAATTATGTTAATTTTGTCAGTCAAAATTTTCAAAGTAATAAGGAGTTTCCTTATTCAAGATCTTGTGTTTTAGAAAGTGTTATGCTCTAGTAATCTGAAAATCAGATACCTCTCAGGAATGTTGGTGTCCAAAATTCCTAAAATTTTTGCTATCATCGACTATGTAATTTACAAGATTTTGGAGGGCAGGAGCAGTCTTGAGTTGGTACACCAACCTTCACCCACTAAGACTGTGATCATGCAGTATGGATGAGTAATAAAAGTGCTGAATGTTACCCCTAGGCTTTATTTTCAGAAAAAGGGTTTTGATGCTGTCAGAGAAAATTGAGATTTTTATATTTTGGGCAGCGTTAGTTAATAAGACCAGGAAAAGCAATGTAAGTATGAACTAGGAAACAGAGAGTGAACAGCATGTAGCTACTATAAATATACCACATTGTAGCTATTATAGATGGAAAATAGTTTCTAAATGGGTACAACTGCTGCCATGTTGCCTCTGCACTGTATGAATAGATAAAAGCATCAATATTTTAATAAATGTAGATATACGTATTTAGCATCTCTAAAGAGCCATAAGAACGCATGGTGCTTTACAGATAAATTAAAATGTTTTCTTACCCCAAGGAACTGAAAATCTAATTTATATACAATGCATGATGAGGTGATGCACAGAAGGCTGGATGAGAGGTAAAAAGATAACATGGATCAGAGTAGTGAAATGCTTTTTACTATGGTTGCTCTTCCTTAATTTTATGTAATGTATGTTAAGGATGACATCTAGACCAAAGATCAAGGCTGCCAATAAAAAGGTAATTGAAACTACTTAGTTTTGAAAAGTGGGACCTTCTAAAAGAGATAATGGTGTCATAAAGTGTATGGAGGAGAGCAGTGCAAATAGTGGGTAAACTGTTGCCAGAGGCATCTCATGGAGAAGATCAATGAAGTTATTCCGTAATCTGGCTGGTAGAATATTATTAATAATGCTGATGGGGAGGAAAGAATGAGTTAAACAGATTGTAGGTTGCAGAGAGCTGCAAGAAGTAGGCACTGGAAAGAAAGTTGAAGTTAGTAGGAACAGAAAGTAAAGAAGTTAAGGATAATGTGATGTGATACAGGCAGAAGGAACTAAGAGGGAGATGAGGGAGGATAAATATGAACAAGGACTAGATTTGGGAGTAAATAGAAAATATATGACCGTTTAATTTGGAGTCACCTAGAAGGTCAATGGTAAAAATTTCAGGGCAAATAGGAGAAATTATTGCAAGGAGAAGGGAATGGGTAATGCTTAAGATTCAGATGGTGTTAATTTTCTCCTTAAGTATGCTTGAATGAAGCAGAAGAGAAAATGAGATACAGAGTATGCTGACTGCAATCGGAAGTGCAGAGCAGAACTAAACGTGACAGTAAGCAAGGTGATGCAGTTAAAATGATTTTTAAAAAATGCATCTTAAGTTAAATGCAGTCCCTTCTGGGCAGCTTTTTTTGTCCTTTTTTTCCTCAGACTTCTAAGAGTTGTTATAAAACCTTTTATATATTGTCGTTACTCTACACTTTGACCTTGCTCTCATGAACTAACAATTTAGACTGTGTTGTAGATACATACTAGCCTGCTTTTGCTGCATTCCCATGCACATGAAACAGTGAGGTTATAATGCAATACTGTAGTCCATGAAAATATGATTTATTGTTAAATTAAATATGAATGTCATAATGTGAGCCCCTTGGGTCAACTATAAGCTTGAATGTTACTGAAAGAGCTGCAGCAGCAGCTCTGTTTCTTCATTGCTGCTGACAAAAATGCCTCTACAAATAGAATACAACAATGCAGACGTCTTAAGGAGTCTCTGAGATGTGCTGTCCCTGGCATAACATCACCATGTGACATTTTCAAGAACTATAAATACATTGACTGCATTTTAGTAGTCACTGCAGAAGGTTACAATCAAGCTGAATTTGTTGTGAATACTATGAGGGATTTAAAGCTTTTAAAAAAACAACCAACCAACTCAGAAATCCCTAAAATCATAAAGATATAGCTAGCATAGAACAATGTCTTTATCAGGTTTTTAATATAGTTTTAAAAGATCCAGAATACGTAAGTATGATTCCATAAAGTTTCATTTAAATGTCAGTTTTATAACTTCACATTATGACAAGAACAGAAATACATCATTTCTTTGGAAAGATGTCTGAGACCACCTCTAGACAATAGAAATGGTCACTTTGTTGCAGTATTTTCTTGTTACCGAAAGTTTATACCTCTTTTTTTTTCACATTAATCCTTTAATTGGAATGTTTTAATCTGCAAAAGGGAAAATTTTTTTTTTTGGTCAACTCTTAACCAGCAGTTTTCCAATGCAAAAGTATGAAGGAACATTTTCTTTCTCCAAAATGCTCTGTAATCTGCCTTCAAAAGTATTTTCAATGAAGATAACAAAACACAGTTGTGTGTTTGTGTTGGGAAAATTTCTACTGGATCTAGAGTAATAGGAGCCGGGTCAGTACACCAACAGAAGAGGATCATCTCTCTGAAACAAAGATGTGTGAGTGCATTTCTTGCTTGCCAGTGTATTGATTTTGATTGAAAAGATTAAATTAAAAGCAAGGTTACACAATAGCTGCTAGATGTCTACGGGCCGATCAGATGTTCCCTGGGGAAAGGGCTGCAGAAGACACAGGAGCTTTGTGTGCAGTGTTAAAAAGAGGGTAGCTGGACTGAATGGTGCAGCAGTTTGTTTGAGTTGTAGGGAATCTGGATGTAACCAGTGTTTCACATCCTCACGCAGTACCTGGACGTTCTTTGATTCACAGGTACCTAGACCCCAGTGTTGTGGTGTAGACCCTGCTCCCCCCTGCTAACAAGCCGCATTGCAATGTCAGATCATTCAGCACCAAATAAGAACAAAGAGCTGGGATAATTGGGCACTCTAGGACCCTGCCTGTTGGTACAGTGAGCCAAGATGTGAAGTGATACGGTACCTCTCTGTCCCAGGATGAGCACAGCGAGTTGGGACAATTAGGCACTCCCTGATGGTACCTGGAACTCCTGCTGCAATCACAGTGAGTTGAAGTGATT